>CM031244.1:302513739-302719554 GCA_018340775.1 Taxus wallichiana var. yunnanensis | reverse complement strand
CTACAAGTAGGTCATTCTACTATTTTCTTCACTTTTTTGGATCCATCCTTAAACCATCCTTGAAACAACTGATCCTAAATAAATGAATTTATTTTTATGCAACTAAACTTATTAAGTTTAATCAACAATTTCTCTTCTCTTATCATTTCCAATACCTTCGTAATATGTTACACATTTTCCTCTTTTGATTTACTGGAAATTAAGATATCATCCAAGTACAAAATAAAAAAATTACATGTTAAAGGTTTCAATACTTCATTCATAACTCTCATGAAGGTACTCGGAGCATTCGTTAAGCCAAAATGTATGACTTACCACTCATACAACCCATCATTGGTTTTTAAGGTTGTTTTCCACTCATCACCCTCTCTAATCCTTATTTGATGGTAGTCACTCTTCAAATATACCTTTGAGAAGCATTGTGCTCCACTCAAACAGTCCAATAGATCTTCTATCCTAGGTAGTGGGAACTTGTATTTCATAGTTATATTCTTAATATCCCTAACATATGTAAACATTCTCCATTATCCATCCTTTTTAAGAGTAAAAATTGTTGTTACAAAACATATAATTAATATTTCTCTAATAATTCCCTTATTAAATAATTTGTGTACTTTCCTCTTGATCTCTACATTATCCATTGTAGTTATTATATAGGATACTTTGTTAGGTATACTAGATCATGGTATGAGATCAATACGATGACTTATCCTACTTACAAGTGCTAGCTTATTTGGTAGCTCATCAACCATTATATCAGCATATTCTTCCAACCATTTTTGAACCTCTAGCGGAAAATAAATAATCTTATTGATGTAATGACAATTTTAGGCCTAGGCACCAATGTTAAAATGACATCTTCTATCTTAATTTTTTTATTAGAGGTAAAAGTTAGGGTTGAGGGGACCCTACCCCCTTACAAAGAGTTACAACATACTTACATATTGGCCAAAGTATTTACCTTAAAAGGCCATTCAAGTTCCAAAATTCAAAAACAAAGACAACAGTATATGATATCCATAAGATAGAATTTACAATATATAACAGTCTGAAGGATGAAACTAACAACATAAAGGTAAACAAATAGCAGATTCCAAACCATTGAATTTCATTAATCTTTGACCAAATCTTCCACTATCTCCATACACCGTTCCATTCTTTGACCAGAGTTGTTATAGTCTCCTTCCAGTACTTGTAGTTAGGTTCTTTGATCACCACCTTCGGCCCTGTACCATCCTTTTCCTTTTCTTTTGCCAATTCCATGGACTGGATCATTTCGGCGCCATAGTTTGAGATGGTAAATAGTACTTTTCACATTAAGGATATGTGCATCCCTGATTTGCATAATAATTCCTTTCATTTTCAGCAACTCATTTTCCATTTCCATGCTTCTGGCATTGGTATTTTTGAGGTTTTTGCTGAGGATAAGGGAAGACATTTTATCCACTTTTTCATGCAGCTCCTTAAGGTCCATAGTGATCAAGCTGATTTTGTGCCTATTGATATCAGTGTTCAGTTTGCAATTTTCAAACTCTCTCATGAAGGCATGGGTTTTAACAGCTGATTCCTGGGCCGAGAAAAGCTCCATCTGAGCTGTTTTAAGATTATGTAGATTGTGGATAGCTTCCTCAGTGTTCTTGGAATGCTTGTCCTTAGAAGACTCATGTTCTTTTATGTTGGCCACATCCTCATTGCTCTTTGCTTCCCCTTCATATTTTTCATAAGAGGATTTCATCTGGGTAGGGGTTACACCAAGGCATTCATCTAAAACATAGGTGATGTTATCCTCCTCAGCCCTACCAGGATACTGCACTTTCTTGTTCTGAATCTTATCTCCCCCTTTACCCATGCTTGACCTAGTACGTTTGGCCACCGGATTCCCAGACCAAAATCATCACAGCTATCATCCTTAGGTTCCATACTCCCTGTCCTTTTACCCAACGAGATGTTTGAAGCCAAAGCCCCAAATTTATCATTTTTTCCCAATAGGGAGTGCTCAACCGAATGATAGTTTTTATCAGACCCTGGTGTAAAGGGAGAATGAAAGTGCCTTTCTTCACCATAGTTATAGATTTAGCCAGAGAAGAGAATAAGTAGAAAGGAAAGTTATATGGTTTGGAATTGCGAATATGGTTTAACATTGGGAAATGGTAGCCATAGATTACTTTATATCTTCCTTCCAATGTAATGTAAGACATTATCAGTTTGGAAATTTCATCAAAAGGGGAAGGTAACTTACTCCGAGCGTATCCATTATGCAGAGAGATGGGATCCCCTTTTCCTTGAAAGAAATAATCAATCTCAAGACTAGTAATCAGATTTAGGTTTGAAAATACATCTACCTTCCAACGCAAGGCTAGTCACTTTAGCAATGAGCTTGGGTGAAATTGTGAGAGAACAATTGTCGACCTGTACCTTTCCCTCGTTCCATGTTTTGTGACCACTTCGCTCAGAATCTCATCATGGCCCTCGAAAGTTTTGAGAAAAGACAACAATCCCATTATTTCCATAAGAACTTTAGCCTCCTTGGATATCTCTGGACACCTAGATGGTTCAGTGTGAACCAGGTCCCCTCCCATCCTTCTATACCCAAAAAAATTTGTGAAGAAACCAGACTTGAAAATCAGCTTTTTCTTTTTTCATTTCCCCAAATCCAAAAAGACCAGGCTGCCTGTGAAAAAAGGGATCCAACTCACGCATGGAAGAAAAAATCATGAAAGGTTACTGGCATGAGCGGGAGAGTTAGAAAAATTATTAAAGACTCCCTCCCTTTTCATGATTTCAATGAAATTGGCATTCATACCAAAGAGGTGCTCGACAACATGGAGACCATTAGTGGTAACCCCAAGATTAGCAACAAATTCAGCACCCACATTGCCTTCCCTATACACATGATTGAAAGAAATATTCACAAAAGAATTTAAAAATGACTTAGTTTTACTGATGAAATCTTCTATAGATATGGCAGGTCTGGATGAACCCTTCATACAAGAAATAATGTACAACAAATCTCCTTCCACTTCCAGAAGGTTGAAACCTTTTTCTTTTGCAATCTTCACCCCCAGAACAGAGCAGCTGCCTCCGCCACATTATTTGATTGTTGTCCAAGGTCAAAGAAATAAGCAAGAATAAAATGACCAAAAGAGTCCCTTATGACTCCTCCTCCCCCTGCTTTCCCTCGGATTCCCTTTAGCTGCTCCATCGAAGTTGAGTTTTAGAGAACCTTCACAAGGAGGATTCCACTTAATCCCCAATCTGGGATTAGGCCTGTTTGATTGAGGAATCCCTGAAACATTCCAATTCATTAAGAAATGTTGTTCATTATCTAGAATTTCCAATTCTTTATTCCTGAGGATAGAGAAATTGTTTCTAACTGCCTGAAAGAGGTTTTTATAGACAGTTTGATAGGAAGACTCTTGTTTTTGAATATCCTTCTGTTTCTTTCCTTCCATATTTCCCACCATAGATGACTTAAGCTTATGGTCCATAGATTTTTTAGCCCTTGACTATGAAAAGGGCATTTCCATTGGTTCCAAGCTTCCTTTATATCTTGGGGATGACCCAATTAACCGAGAAACCATCCAAAATGGAGGATAACAGTTGATGTGCATACGGACATTCCAGAAACATATGGTTTACAGATTCCATTTTTCTTTTGCATAGCACACATCTATTAACCCATTGGAGACCTCTTTTTACCAGATTATCAACCGTGAGGATTTTATTTCCAAAAGTGAGCCAGCTGAACACATTAACCTTAGGTGTTATATTCTTGTTCCAAATCTTTCCAGCCATTAAATCTTCTTCTCCAATTTGTCCCTCAAAAAAGAGGCCATAGGCTGATTTGACAGAAAAATTTCCACATGGTTCCTTATCCCAAATGATTCTATCTTGGTCCTTGCTATTAGATGATACATAATTTTTTAAAAACTCATTGATCCCTCTCAATTGATCATTTAGTTCCTGTCTATCCAATTCTAGAGTTTTCCATGTCTGAAAAATCTCTTCCTTAGCCATGTAGTTGTTTATTTTTTCTCCATACTTAGCTTCCAGTAATGCAGAGATTTGTGGAAATTTATCTTGAAGGGTGAAATCTCCTGCCCATTTGTCTTTCCAAAACCTATCTCATTACCTCTTCCTATTTTCCATTTGTTGCCCTTGTTCAAAATTTCTTTAGCCCAGTTAATGGCTTTCCATATGCATGAGCCATTGAAACTCGCCTGTCTAAACATCCATCTTTTATCATTATTATCCATCCAATATTTTCTCTTAAGAATTCTGGCCCAAACTCCATTTTCCTTTGTTAGTCTCCATCCAATCTTAGCAAGTAGAGCTTTATTCATCTTGGACCAATCTTTGAGACCGAGTCCTCCAAGCTTTTTGGGTCTGCACACTCTGCTCTAGGCAACTAAAAGGATTCTATCTTCTATCTTAATTTTTACAAGAACTCCTTCCTAGTTATCATCATCACATTAGCGGTGTTTTCAACTTCTTTAGGTTTTCTTTCAATTGTTTCAAGGTTTTCATATTACCATCTTTATCCAAATTATATGTATTATCCCTTATATCATTTATTTCCTTCCTATGATACTACCAATGTCTTCTAAGAAATACATGAAGAACATTCATGGGCATGGTGTCATTAAGGACCTCATCCTTGTAAGGCATGAAGAAGTCTTAATGTACCTAGATCAAATATTACTCACTCAATTATGTAGGGGTGGGATTTTACAAGTCATTCGGATCAAATATTATAGAAAGATCATGATGTATGGTTATGTGCCTATGAATGCTAGGGTTTTAGTTTTCTCTATATCACTTTGTTAACACCTTTGTCACACTTTGATATCTTGAAATTCCCATGTTCTCATATATTTTACACTTGTACTTGGAAAAAAATCCTAACTTCATGCAATAACCTAAAGCACACATTGGATCAAAAATAAAATAAAATATGCTTGAGTCGAGTGACCTTAGTGATCACCTTATTTTTTATTCAGCTAGCACTATAGTACATTTTAGACTCAATGTAGTTTTCCTAACTCTTATTTCAAATGTTCATGCAACTAAAATATTTTATCTAGATTTTCCTTTATACTTCCACACCAATAGAGGGATGTTATATTATTTCCCATTAAAAACCCTTGTATGAAGATGTGTGAATTAGATTTATTCCCTTTTTATTGTGATATGAAATATGAAGTAGTGACTCTTTATTTCTTATCTCAATACATAGTACTTTTATAAGTGTTTACTAGATAATAAATGTTTAGAGTAAACTTGTGTATATAAGAGTCTTTTACTTTAAAATTTGAATCTTACTAGTGCACAAGGGTAACCCAAAACATAAGAACTAAAAGGGAGAAGAGTAAAAAGATACCCAATGGGAAAAAGACCCAAAAACCAAAGTGTCCAAGATTGTACATATTAGGTCAAGAACATAATACAATCCCGACCAATTTATATGGCCTTAGACCAAAGTCATCGAAGTGAAATAGTGAATTGCAAAGGCCATATATATTTGTGACAAAACATAAAAATATAGGAAAGGATCAAATAAATCACAAATCAAAAGGAAAATTGAGTGAAACAACAAGGACTTGTGCCACTCATACCTAGTTTCATCATTCAAGACTCATATATATAATGTTTTCCCAAAACAAGATATAATAAAGATTTTTGTTAATTTATTTGCCTACATTCCCCCTTATGTTAGTGAATTAAATGTACTATTTCAAAGGATAATAATATTATACCTTATATTCTTTAAGAAAAAAACATGTTATACACATCAAGAAAGTAATTATAAAGATGATAAACAATGTGATCCATTAGTATGAACCATGCGAGAGATAGGGAAGAGCATGTTATAAATGTCAAAGTGTGTAATAGACATAATAGCTATACTTAAATATATGGCTATTACACTTTTAAATTGTGTAAATTTATATTTTATCAATCACCAACGGGTATTTGATAGCTAGGTGGGAATTGGGTTTCTTGACACTAAGTGATATGTGTCACATAGCTTTCTAGTCGCCCCAAAATAAAATGTCCCTTTTTTAGGATCACACCAATGTAGATGAATCTAGGTCCCAAATATTTGAAAATACTACAAAGTTGAAATGGAATTATGTCTCATCCCCGCACTATGCATTATACAGGTGTATTGTAGTAACTATAGTGTTGATAGTTTATAAATTTGACAAAAAAAATCCCTTACATTTGCGATAAATGTAATGGCGCATTTGTTCACGGGTTAATAAATTATTATTTAGTGCATCTTTTTATCCAAATTTGATCATTTGGTCATTAGTTTTTGTTGTAATTTTTACATGAGAGGGTGGACTTGTGTAGCCATCCATATAGTTTCCCCAATTTGATGAAAATGAATGATACGAAATAGAATCACTTTAGGAAAAACTAAGTGTTAGTAGAGAATAAAATATGTTTTCCATGTTGGATAGGATGTTGAGAATAATATGCGGTACATTGTGATAATACACATAAAAATTGTAGTGATGTTTTGTTGTTGTGAGTGTCGAGATAGAAGTAGTAACTAGATAAAGGGATTGAATTTGTGGAAATTGTGAAATAGATATTATTTTTATATAGTAAGATAAAATAGTATGGAATTTTTAGAGACTATGAAATAGATATTATGTTTGTAGAGTAATATAGAATAGTATTAAATTTGTAGGAACTACAAAGTAGAGATTATGTCTAAAAAGTAAATTAGTATGACATTTGCAAAAATAGTGACTAATGAAGAAAGAACATGGATATTCATATATATAATAGTGATCAAATAGGTGTAGAGTGCGTATCATAGACACAAAATCAAGAGCTTTGGGTAATTATTTAGTCTTGATCACATACTACTATTCATATGATTCCTAAGTAAGAAAAGTACTAATTAACCCATGTCTTTGGTCGTCTTTACTTTCTCCTCTGTTACTACTTTTATTCTATACTCTTTATAGCTCGGTATGTATTTTCATACCTTGGAATTTATCATTCTGGACACCAAATCGTAGCCAAGACGTCATCATCATGTGCTCACATCCCCTCTAGGCACCTCTAACCTCTTTGTACTGTTCTCATCTTTTGGGTCATTTCTAGTCGTTTGAGCATCTTATCTTTTTGGTAGTCATCATTTTTGGGATTAATTATGAAATTCAAGAAATGGAATCATATAAATGTAAAGTTATGTGATCATAATAAAGGACCAAGCACTAATCATTAGCTATCACCACCTAAGGTTGTATCCAAAGGTTATTCAAGAGCATTCAAACATCCATTATAATATCCATTCGAGGGAAAGGGATTGCATTATTCTCGCATAAACTTCATAGGAGATTAGTCTATTCTAATTCATGCACACATTTATTTACATAGTTTACATCTAACTACTTTCTCGTTATCCATGTGTGACACGCAAAAGAGCCACCTAGGGCATGATTTCACACACACACACACACACACACACACACACAGACAGAACTACATTGGGTATGAAATGTCGTGCAACTCTCACCCATAAGATCATTTATTTGACAAATGAGGATAGTCCGACCCCTCATTTTGCATATTTATTTTTAGGATTTGATGTCTCTTTAAGCGTTTTACAAGTCGGTCTTTCATTAAATATTTCCAGTGACCTCCCCTTCCCCCTTCCCCTTCCCCTTCCCCTTCCCAGTGCCCCTTTCCAAAGCATGTTCATCTAGATCTGCATTTTTTTGAGCTTCGGTTGCAACATTTTGTGCTTCGTATTTTCCATTTTTCCATCTCTCGTGCACATCCAGGATATCTACGAAATAGCTAAGTCATTTTATCCCTTCATTGTAACTAGTTTTTCACATTTAATAGCTTAGTTTGCTTGGATTAATTTCTGTAATTAAATTGATTAATCATTTACTCCTATAATATAGCAATCGAGTTAAGCGGTTTCATAGCATTTATTAATATTTTGCTTAATCATTTTGGTGAACTTATCACTCGAATCCACCTTCTTTATTAGAGTTTTTCTTCTTATTCACATCACTTGTAGTGGTCATTTTGGACTTTTGAGAATCTTGATCTTCCTTTATCTTCTCGTAAGGTCTCTAAAGCAATGGCAAAGGTTTATGTATCAATGGTTATAACTGGCAACCACTTTGCCTACTCTCCCAATGTTCCTCTTACTGAAATCAAAACATCTAATAAAGAAAAATAATATGGTGTGCATACCAATTTCAATAAAGAAAAATTAGAAAAACTCACAAATTTTTGACAAGGTTTGCGTGATAATCCTACACATCTTTTGTATATTCTTCATGCTTTGATTTCTGCTAAAAATACTTATGATGTTGCTTCAGCGCCTCTTGTAGGTTCTTCCTCGGCTGTCATGGCCTCTACTCAACCCCTTCATATTACATATTCCATTCCTACTAGTACCACCCCTATTAATCACCCTAATTTTCTCAATACGCATCCTAGATCTTCTTCAAATAATCTTGATTTAACTTCTATATATCATGATCTGCAAAAACAAATTTGTTAATTTCAGTTGGATACTTCTCGGCATCACCATCTTTGGATTCCACTACACTCTTTCACACCCCTTTCGCACCTGCTTTCTCCCTTATTCATTTCCTCTCAAATTTTCACCCCTAATCTTCCCACTTTCAAAGGCCATGGCGACCCTCAAGAACATCTTTGAGCTTTTCATGTAGCATGCCTAGACTATGTGGATGATCATACTTTACTTGCAAATATTTTTCCTTGCAGTCTCCAAGATTATGTGATGCATTGGTTCTATGACCTACCTATCCACTCAATAACATATTTTACGCATCTATCTAATGCTTTTCTCACTCATTTCTCAATCAATATCAACTCTAAGATCTCATATGCTCAACTTGCTCAACTTGATCAACTTAAACAAGGATCTAATGAACATCTAGCAGATTATGTCTTGTGGTATAAAAATAACTTAGCTAAAATGTCTAATGTGCTTGTGGACTCTGAGCTTCAGGACTTATTCATTCAAAGTCTATTTTCACCTCTTCAGAGAGTGTTCTCTTTGAGACATCTCCATCATTTGGTCAACTATTCCATACTCTTAAGCTATACAAAACTAAACTCTTATCTATAGGTAACCTCAAGTATCAGGAACAAGCTTCATCTTTTACACGCTTTCAAATTAAATCAACTTTCAAGCCATCAACCAAACCTACTAAAGAAAAATCACTATCAATAATGTATCCAATGTTAAAGATCTTCAATAACAACCCCCTAAGTGAACATACACAGAAATTAAGCTCGTTGCTCCACATATTCTACTACCGCATCTTGTCAAAAAAAATATTATCACACTTCCTTCTCCTCTTAATTTAGATTCATATCATCCTAAAGGTTTTAATTATGATGAAAAACTTAGATGTGACTATCATTAATTCATAAGACATTCTACGTATCATTATTTTAAGCTTCGCAATATTATTTAAGATCTAATCGATAACAATTCCATTGAGATTCCAAAGACTATGACTTATGCACCTATCAATGAAAATCATAAGCTTGAGATCTTCAACAATACTCTTCTAAAACATGTCAAAAAAGTAGTTGATTTCTCAACTAATCATACATATCGTGCGATTCCGCTTCCCCGCATTGGGGGCTATTGATTTCTTAGTTACTCATGCTGAAATTTCTCCACCAATTATTTCTTTCTCTGATTATGATTATCATGTTATATTTTCTTCTGATCACTTGCACATTAGTGCTTCTATCAGATCCATTTCTATCAATAACACTAAATTTGATCCATCATGGCGCATCAGTGCATGTTCTATTGCACTTCTTATCACTATTGGTTATCTACTCTTGCAAATTTCATATCCAATCCCTAACTCATGTGGAATTGTCAAGCTTTAATTCACTTTTAGTCCTCTCACCATGTTTGTAAATTTTTTGTGGCACTAGAAATTTAAGGGTGTGACATGCTCATAATCCTCAATTGGATTCATAGATCTCATTCTATCATAGACATCAATCACTTGCATCTTAAATTCATTCATAACAACTAATTCATCTCTATCAATGGCATTCTACCATCCACTCCATGGCCACAACCTCATTTTGAGGTTTCCAATACATCATCTAGAGCATCTAGGTCCCCACGTCCCTATCGAAACTATAGCACAAACTTCTCTTATCTCCCCTATTTGCACATGGCCTAGGTGGTCTAATTAATCTTCTAGTCCATCACATCAGTCTAGGTCCATCACTAGGATAGATTCTTCATCTAAGCATACTTCACCACCTTGTTTCACTCCACATAGGTGTCTATTACCTCTGCGCTCTGCTTCATATAGGTGTCCATCACCTCCACGCTCTGTTTCACATAGGTTTTCATCACCTCTACGTTCTACTTCACATAGGTTTCCATCACCTCCACATTCTTGTACAAAAATGTGTCCACCGTCTCCACAGTATACTCATCAGTCACATGCATATAGGCTTCATTCACCTGCACAATGTCTATCTCATATACCACCACTCTTAGAGCATGATCACATGCCTTTATCTCCACAAGAATTAGGTGGAGGACCCTTGTATTTCACTTTTATCAGATAGCACATTCATCATCACACACTTGGGGGTACATTACACTATTTATTTCTCCCCCACTACGTCAAAATGTGTCCGATTCTCTCTTCACTTCACATCTAGTCTATCACATACACCATATACATCTTGAAAATGCTCGTATCATCATTTCCCGATGACACACTCTTATGCTATGGTTCACACTTGACTATTGAGGGCATCCTATACACATGAATCTCACACATTACACACTTTACTACATACTTCACACATCACGCGCTAATATCCTTTTCACAACATTTATTGTGCAATATACACTCTACACATTCATAATATATATTTTTGGCATCTACTTTCACATGTTGTGGTCATTACCCTATGACACACTCTAGTTCCATGGTCCATATTCAACTTCTAAGGGTCTACATCTCAAATGGACTTCACCACACTCACACATTCAATCATTCATGCACTCACACGTTTACACTCTACGCTTTGCACTTTGATGCTCACATTTTTCTAATAGATAGTAACTAGATAAAGGGATTGAATTTGTGGAAATTTTGAAATAGATATTATTTTTATATAGTAAGATAAAATATTATGGAATTTTTAGAGACTACAAATAGATATTATGTTTGTAGAGTAAGATAGAATAGTATTAAATTTGTAGGAACTACAAAGTAGAGATTATATCTAAAAAATAAAATAGTATGAGATTTGCAAAAATAGTGACTAATGAAGAAAGAACATGGATATTCATATATATAATAGTGATCAAATAGGTGTAGAGTGCGTATCGTAGACACAAAATCAAGAGCTTTGGGTAATTATTTAGTCTTGATCGCATACTACTATTCATATGATTCCTAAGTATGAAAAGTACTAATTAACCCATCTCTTTGGTCGTCTTTACTTTCTTCCCGTTGCTACTTTTATTCTTATACTCTTTATAGCTCAATTTGTATTTTCATACCTTGGCATTTCTCATTCTGGACAAAAATCGTAGCCAAGACATCATCGTCATGTGCTCACATCCCCTTTAGGCACCCCTAACCTCTTTGTACTCTATTCTCATCTTTTGGGTCATTTCTATTCCTTTGAGCATCTTATCTTTTTGGTAGTCATCATTTTTGGGATTAATTATGAAATTCAAGCAATGGAATCATATAAATGTAAAGTTATGTGATCATAATAAAGGACCAAGCACTAAGAATTAGCTATCACCACCTAAGGTTGTATCCAAAGGCTATTCAAGAGCATTCAAGCATCCATTATAACATCCATTCAAGGGAAAGGGATTGCATTATTCTGCATAAACTTCATAGGAGATTAGTCTATTCTAATTCATGCACACATTTATTTACATAGTTTACATCTAGCTACTTTCTCGCTATCCATGTGTGACACGCAAAAAAGAGCCACCTAGGGCATGATATCACACACACACACACACACACACACACACACACACACACTACATTAGGTATGAAATGTAGTGCAACACTCACCCATAAGATCATTTATTTGACAAAATGAGAATAGTCTGACCCCTCATTTTGCATCTTTATTTTTTAGGATTTGACGTCTCTTTGAGCGTTTTAAGAGTCACTCTTTCATTACATATTTCCACCGACCTCGCGAACATTATGTGATACACTAGTGACCAAAGGTGAAGGATAAAGAACACCTTATGACAAGTAAAATATGGTTTGCTTAGAATTTTTGTAGTCATAGGTGTCGACTACAGGTATGTGGTGCAAAATGTGCCCTCCCCCTTTCCAGTGCTCCTTTCCAAAGATATTCCTCTAGATATGCATTTTTTTGAGCTTTGGTGCAACATTTTGTGCTTCGTATTTTCCATTTTTCCATCTCTCAGTGCACATTCGGATATCTACGAAATAGCTAAGTCATTTTATCCCTTCATTGTAACTAGTTTTCACATTTAATAGCTTAGTTTGCTTGGATTAATTTCTGTAATTAAATTGATTAATCATTTACTCCTGCAATAGCAATCGATTAAGCAGTTTCATAGCATTTTTTCATATTTTGCTTAATCATTTTGGTGAACCTGTCACTCGAATCCACCTTATTTATTAGGGTTTTTCTTCTTATTCACATCACCCGTAGTGGTCATTTTGGATCTTTTGAGCATCTTGAGCTTCCTTTATCTTCCCATAAGGTCTCTAGAGCAATGGCTAAGGTTTATGCATCAATGGTTATAACTTGAAACCACTTTGCCTACTCTTCGAATGTTCCTCTTAATGAACTCAAAACATCTGATAGTGAAAAATCATATGATGAGGATACCAATGTCGATCAAGAAAAATTAGAAAAACTCAAAAAAAAATGAAAGGTTTGCATGATAATCCTACACATCTTTTGTATATTCTTCATGCTTTGATTTCTACTAAAAATACTTGTGATGTTGCTTCACCGCCTCTTGTAGGTTCTTCCTCGGCTTTCATAGCCTCTACTCCACCCCTTCATATTACATATTCCATTCCTACTAGTACCGCCCCTATTAATCACCCTAATTTTCTCAATATGCACCATTGATCTTCTTCAAATACTCTTGATTTAACTTCTATATATCATGATCTGCAAAAACAAATTCATTAATTTCAATTGGATACTTCTCGGCATCACCATATTTGGATTCCACTGCACTCCTTCACACCCCTTTCACACCCGTTATCTACGCTTATTTGTTTCCTCTCAATTTTTCACCCCTAAGTTTCCTACTTTCAAAGGCCATGGCGACCCTCAAGAACATCTTTGAGCTTTTCATGTAGCATGCCTAGACTATGTGGATGACCATATTTTACTTGTAAATATTTTTCCTTACATAGCTCTCCAAGATTATGTGATGCATTAGTTCTATGACCTACCTTTCCACTCAATAACATATTTTATGCATCTATCTAATGCTTTTCTCACTCATTTCTCAATCAATATCAGCTCTAAGATCTCATATGATCAACTTGCTCAACTTGATCAACTTAAACAAGGATCTAATGAACATCTAGCAGATTATGTCTTGTGGTATAAAAATAACTTAGCTAAAATGTCTAATGTGCTTGCGGACTCTGAGCTTTAGGACTTATTCATTAAAAGTCCATTTTCACATCTTCAAGAGAGTGTTCTCTTTGAGACATCTCCTTCATTTGATCAACTATTCCATACTATTTAGCTATGCAAAACTAAACTCTTATCTATAGGTAATCTTAAGTATTAGGAACAAGCTTCATCTTTTACACGCTTTCAAATTAAATCAACTTTTAAGCCATCAACCAAACCTACTAAAGAAAAATCATTGTCAACAATGTATCTAAGGTTGAAGAGCTTCAATAACAACCCCTAAGTGAACATACACAAAATTAACTCTCGCTCCACATATTCTACTACCGCATCTTGTCAAAAAATATTATCACACTTCCTCTTCCTCTTAATTTAGATTCATATCATCCTAAAGGTTGTAATTATGATGAAAAACTTAGATGTGACTATCATTAATTCATAAGACATTCTATAGATCATTATTTTAAGCTTCGCAATATTATTTAAGATCTAATCGATAACAATTCCATTGAGATTCCAAAGAATATGACTTATGCACCTATCAATGAAAATCATAAGCTTGAGATCTTCAACAATACTCTTCCAAAACATGTCAAAAAAGTAGTTGATTTCTCACCTAATCATACATATCGTCCAGCTCTGCTTCTGCATTGGGGCTATTGATTTCTTAGTTACTCATGCTGAGATTTCTCCACCAATTATTTCTTTCTCTGATTATGATTATCATGTTATATTTTCTTCTGATCACTTACACATTAGTGCTTCTATCAGATCCATTTCTATCAATAACACTGAAGTTGATCCATCATGGCACATCAGTGCATGTTCTATTACACTTCTTATCGCTATTGGTTATCTACTCTTGAAAATTTCATATCCAATCCCTAACTCATGTGGATTTGTCAAGCTTTAATTCACTTTTTGTCCTCTCACCATGTTTGTACCTTTTTTGTTGCACCAAAAATTTAAGGGTGTGACATGCTCACAATCCTCAATTGGATTCATAGATCTCATTCTATCATAGACATGAATCACTTGCGTCTGAAATTCATTCATAACAACTAATTCATCTCTATCAATGGCATTCCACCATCCACTCCATGGCCACAACCTCCTTTTGAGGTTTCCATTACATCATCTAGAGCATCTAGGTCCCCACATCCTATCGAAACTAAAGCAAAAACTTCTCTTATCTCCCCTATTCACACATGGCCTAGGTGGTCTAAACAATCTGCTAGTCCATCACATCAATCTAGGTCCATCACTAGGAAAGATCCTTCATCTAAGCATACTTTGTCACCTTGTTTCACTCCACATATGTGTCTATTACCTCTGCGCTTTGCTTCATATAGGTATCCATCACCTCCACGCTCTGTTTCACATAGGTTTTCATCACCTCTGTGTTCTACTTCAAATAGGTTTCCATCACCTCCACATTATTTTACAAAAATGTGCCCACCGTCTCCACAGTATACTCATCTCGCCGTATGCATATAGGCTTCATTCACCTACACAACGTCTATCTCATATACCACCACTCTTAGAGCATAATCACATTCCTTTATCTCCACAAGAATTAGGTGGAGGACCCTTGTATTTCACTTTTATCGGATAGCACATTCATCATCACATACTTGGGGGCATTACACTATTTATTTCTCCCCCACTATGTCAAAACATGTCTTATTCTCTCATCACTTCACATCTATTCTATCACATACAACATATACATCTTGATACATGCTCGTATCGTCATTTCCCAATGACACACTCTTGTGTTATGGTTCACACTTGACTATTGAGGGCATCCTATACACATGAACCTCACACATTACACACTTTACTACATACTTCACACATCACGCGCTAATATCTTTTCACCACATTTATTATGCATTATACACACTACACACTCTACACATTCACGATATATATTTTTGACATCTACTTTCACACATTGTGGTCATTACCTTATGACACACTCTAGTTCCATGGTCCATACTCAACTTCTAAGGGTCTACATCTCAAATGGACCTCACCACACTCACATATTCAATCATTCATGCACTCACATGTTTACACTCTATGCTTTGCACTTTGATGCTCACATATTTCCAATACACACAATTCAAACCATTTCCCGATGACACACTCTCATTTACGGTTCATTCTTAACTTCTGAGGGGGCATGTATAAATGAACCTAATCTCATGCATATACATCCACACTTACTTGGGGGGCACGTGGCTCCTATCACACGCACTTTTCATTCCATTCCATTCCATCTACACTCCAAAACATACTGCATATATTGGTCGCACTTAGTCTTTCTTACACTTACTTGTTACATGTACACGTTATTGCACATGCTAGATAGATATCTTGTATGTCATTATATTTATCATACACACATGCACATTCACTTACGTTCTATTTTTCATCACATATTTTATAGATATATACACACATCATGGATGTTTGGCATAGTACTTATTACCAGTCCCACAGAGGCTCCTGGGGGCATCCACTTTCGTACCCTACAGGTGTTATAGTTTAATTTTTCATAGGACATTATTATTGTATTATACACACCTTGACATACTTTTTATCTTTCTAACATACTAACAGTGCTTTATGTGCATCATTTTTCTTACCGCCCTATTTTCTTCCATGGTTGTCTATTACATTGATTGTTTTTGTTTTCCTTTATTTGCCACTTTGTTTGCATGGGATTTTTCTTTGTATTGTGTGTACACTTGTCTACTTTTGGCCTAGTTAGCCAAGATTTTCTTTTGAAATTTTGAGTGGTGTCCCATGTTTTCAACCCAATTTTTGTTGTCTACATTGTCTTCTTGCATCTTAGATTACACATTATTTGATTATTTACTAGCTTACATTTTACATGTATGTTTTCCTTGCTTGTACTAACACTTGTTTCCTAGACACTTTTTTTTCGCATGTTCATTGGTTTTTACCAAGCACACTCCCTCCCCTACAGGCACATTTTTCAACACAATAATCGGTCTTCCTTTGGTCTTCATACTCCTTTCAAGAAAGATCGCATACACTCCAAATAAGGGGGGCATCATTTGGGTTAATTAGGCACCCCATACAGCAGTTTAAGTCATCACACAACACAACATAGTACTGATACAACACATTCATCATCATGGGATAGGGCTCAGATCCTAAATTGGTTCCTTGACATAGCACGAGATAGCAGCGCCTGCACCTAGACAATTGCACCTGGGTGCCCCTGACCCTTCCTAGACACTTGTGACCAGGGGGTAGTTACACCAATTATTAAATGTAACATATTCTACATCACTCCACAAAGTGTGGATTTTATAGGGAAGATATTCCTTAGCACCCACCATACATACAACATTCAACATTTTCTTCTTCAACATTGGATCAAAATTGGTTGAACCGGAAAATATTTTTACACACCATCTGCAGTGGTGTTCCATATTGTAATAAACAGTTAAAGGTTGGAGGATGACACCATACTTTTCTCCCTACACTTCTTCCAGATCATTAGTGTGACATCAACCTAAAAATTGTAGCCAAGACAACCGGGATGATATCTCCTTAAAAATCTCGCTTCTCTACATCATCTATAGGATCCTTTATACACTATTTTCCTCATTGTAGATTACGTGCACATGTTCCTTTTTCATGTTTTTCATTTTACATAATTTTTACCCATACACATGTGTGTTTTACTAATTGTTTGTTCTTCTATTTTGTAGGTCCATCCATATGGGAAGTGGTAGTTCATGTCTCCTTTGGGCACCCCGACCTCTTTTTACTTTCTTCTCATCTTTTGGGCCATTTCTATCCGTTTGATCATCTTATATTTTTGGTAGTCATATTTTTCGAGGTTAATTACAAAATTAAAGCAAGGGAATCATATAAATATAAACTTATGTGATCATAATAAAAGACCAAGCACTAAGCATTAGCTATCACCACCTAAGGTTACATCCAAAGGATATTTAAGAGAATTCAAACATCCACTCTAGCATCCATTCAAGGGCAAGGGACTGCATTATTCTACATACACTTCATAGGAGGAAAGTCTAATCTATTCTATGCACACATCTATTTACATCATGTGCATATATCTACTTGCTCGTTATCTAATTGTGACACACACAAGAGCCACCTAGGGCATGATTCTACACACACACACGCACACACATAGAACTACATTGGGTATGAAATGTAGTATAGTGCTCAATCGTAAGATAAATTATTTGACTATCGAGGACACCGACCCCTCATTTTTCATCTTTACTTTTTAGGATTTGATGTCTCTTAGATGGTTTTACAAGTCACTCTTTCATTGCAGATTTCCAGTGATCTTGGTGAACATTGTGTAACACACTAAACGACCAAAGGCGAAGGACATTGAACACTTTATGATGAGCTAAAGATCATTTTTTGAGCATTTTCACAATCATGGGCATCTACCACAGTCCGTGGTTCCCTGCAAGCACCCTTGCTCCTTTCCAAATGCCTTTGTATAACATATTCTTCCATATCTACATTTTTCTAAGCTTCGGTGCGACAATATGTGCTTTGGGTTTTCATATTTTCAAGCTCTATGCACCTTCAGGATATCTGTAAAATAGCTAAGTCATTTTATCCCTTCATTATAACTAGGGTTTCACATTTTATAGCTTAGTTTTCTTAGATTACTTTTTGTACTTAATTGATTAATCATTTATTGCTACAATAGAAATCATATTAAGCATTTTCATAGCATTTATTCATTTTTTTCTTAATCACATATATAGAATAGTAGAAAAAGAGGATCATAGAATCTAAATAGGGGTAAAATAGAGTGAAATTACACATTAGTGCAAAAATAGGAAATAACAATCCCAATACTACAAATGGTGCAAAAATTGGATAAAAAGTGACCAAAGTATTGGCTATAGAACCTCGAGGCATTAAGGGATATTGAATGTTGGTCATAATTAGTAACTATAGGACAGAGTTAATTTTACCATAAATTGTAAGGTGTAAAATTCAAATAGTAACTTCATTTTTACCATGATTAATAGGAATTGGTGGTATAAGATAAATAGGATGTCACATGCTAGAGACACATTACACTTGTGATTCAACCGAGTGGTGGAAACCATTCATCCAATAAATGATGAATTAGTAAGTGTTTGTAATTTGTTACTATAGTCAAAGATAATAGTAGATTTCAATTTTTTCTAAATTTTTCAATTAGAAACTATAGTACGCGTTAATTTTAATGTAAATAGTAAGGCACACCAGTCAAATAATAAATTCATTTTTTCCATGATTGATAGCTATCGGTGCTCTAAGATAGATAGGATGTCACATGCTTAGAGACACATTACATTTGTGATTTGAATGAGTGGTGGAAACCATTCACCATAGATATCCGCTGAATTGGTAAGTGTTTTCAATTTATTTTTTTGGTCGAAGATAGTAATAGATTTCAATTTTTTTGTGAATTTGTCAATTTTAATGAATTTGAGCTCAACAAAGTGTATATGATCGAATGGCCTAGTTTCAGTCAAAGGGGTAGAACCATAAATCTTTATACAGATCCCAACCCATTTTTCATATAATTTAGACCTAATTTGTATGGTCTAAACTTAGTGTGTAGAAAACATGAATGAAATTTATGTATTATTATGTATTTAATATTTTATCATGTAGTTTGATGATTTTGATAGTAAATAATGTAATACATGCTATGTTGGATTGATTGGTGATGCAGAGAGATGTATACCCCAAATATTTTTGTGGTGGTCCTCATATGGAGACCCTTCTTACATTAGGGTTAGATGATTTGAGATAGGATATAATAGATGGGTCTAGACTATGGCATGTAGATAGATTAGGTGAGGTGCCCATAAATATGCACTTGATCACAACATTATGTGAGTGGTGGAATCCACACACAAGCTAATTTTGGCTTCCCACAAGGGAGATGACTATGACATTCAAGGATGTGTACCATATTTTGATACAACTAATAGTAGGAGAGATATTACAAGGGATATTATAATATGTTCCATATTACATGCATGAGGCATGGAAATTTTTTTACAAATAGGAGGCATTGTGAAGATGGTTATCCATCTTAGTTATATCATGTCTTCTTTAATTCTACGACTGCAAAAATTTATTTAAAAAATTATTATTCTATTTTATTATAGTGGATAGATGTTGTGTGCTTATTTTGTATAGGATGTGGCATATTTTCCATGTTATAGAGGATGTTGGTATTAGATATGTATGTTTTTGGTGTAAGATAGCCCAATTTTATAAATACTTGTACAAATTCACTTTGGAGATCTATATGGGTGGCATAACAACAATGACCTTATTACATATATGGTCATATGAGCACATTGTAGTTTTGTGGATGATTGGAGGACCTAAGGCCGATTGGGACCATCCAAAGATATTTTCAGCATGATGGTTTATACCCAAGAAGCAAGGATCGTAAAATATGTCTTAACAATATTTAGTATACAAGTTGACCCCAAGTGGGATCATATGGAGATCAAAATAATTACAAGGATAAACAAAGGATATCATAGAGATATGGCAAGTGAGGTAGACTATGTGGCTTGAGGAGTAGTTTTTTTAGTAGTGGAAGATTTATTAGTATGAGAATTTTATGAGTCGGTTTGGACTAGTGTAGGATGTGCCTCCAATACCTTATGGTGGAGGACATCAATGCACATAAATTTGAGAGATGGGATTCAATTAGGATTGACCCTAACTGAGCTATTTTCCACATGTGGAAACAAGTTGGACCCAATGGTACATGTGATACTTGAGTGTGATGGATGATGTTAGTTATATAGTCAAACAAACTCATTAGTTGATAGATACACCATGGGTCCTATTGTTTCTAGTCATCATAAGAATTATAGGAGGTGGAGTACCACCCAAAGAAGTAGATGGAGTATAGATGACCCCATCCACAAGAAGGGATGGTGGAGGCCTCATTGATGATGTCATAGTAGTGGCCATTACACAATGTCAAGATTGTTTTTGATTCAATAAAATATTATTATTTTATTAAATTAAAAATGTATAGCTATGATAAATGACTTACAATGAAATGTAAATGCTAAGTAATTTATTTAGTATTTTAAATAAAATGAAATGAAACAAAAAAGGCACTTACCTAAATTTGGCTACCTCATAGTGACTTGTGACTATGAAATGTGATGAAACCATGGAACAGAGCATCGCAACGAACCTCGAAAATTGTTGTGGAGGAACATCGACTAAACTAGAGCACCTATGGAAGGATGAGGGTACAGGGTACCTGGTCTCAAATATGGGCACCTAGCTGTGGAATAGCTTAGAATTTGATTTTGTTATGGTTGCTAGGTCTTTGTAATACTTTTCCTTTGGTCGAGTGAATGTCGCATTTGGTTCACTAATTTTGTTGTAAAACTACAATGAAGAATCACCTACAAAACCCCACACAAAGAATCAAACCCTAAAAAGAAAGATATGGAATGAGGGGTTGGACTAACCTCAGCCACCATAATGGTGGACGTCTGACAACTAAGCAAGACCGCACTACATCTCAGACCTAATGTAGTTATGTGTGCTTGTGTGTGCAATAATGTGCCTAGGTTTCCTAGTGCCAATGACATAGAAATAGCGGGAAATAGATAGATAAATTGTAAAATAGTGGATGGAATGGAATGAATTCCCTTTCCTATATAGTGTGTAATGTAGAATAATGCCCAAATACAATCCCTTGCTCTATGTAGATAGTTGACCCTTAATAGAAATAGTTTTCCCATATAATGGTATGTATGTTGTGTTTATATAGGGATCTCTTGTTTGAATTTCAACACTAATGACCCAATATGCTTTCTAGTACCTCGGGAGATGAGAGGGGAAACCAGAAAGAACGACCTAAAATTCCAAAAATAAGATCAAATATAAAGAGGAAAAGGGCGCCCGGATGGACAGGAGCACCCAACGCTCCCGTCCTAGCCATGGGTGTTATTTTCCGAGATAGGTGATGAAAATGAGTGATAAGCCGATGCGATACATGGATCCCTAAGACTTGACCTGACCTGTGTGTGTGAGTGACAAGTGTGCACGACAAAAAAAAGTAATGACCAAAAAGATAGACGGATGGACTATGGGATGGGTCATCAGTGAATACTTTTCTTACGTAAGATACATATATAAAACAACATACTTGGATGTATAATATTAGTAGTAAGTAAAGTTTGTGTTAGGTTGTGGAGCCTATTTTCATGTGAGAAAGTGTCGAAGACTATACACTAAGAGTATTGTACACTTTTCACAGTTGTCTCATCAGGGTTTGGGGCCGGGTCGGGCCCCGAGCGGGGGTCTAGGAGCGACAACCCCCTGGTAGTAGGGATTCGGGGTGTAGCCCCAAAAAAACTTTTGGCCTTAAAATGTGCCGATATACCAAGAAACATGCTTTTCTCATATGGGTGGAATTTTTGACCCATAGGTTTATGGGACAGTTTTGGCCCATGGTTTTGATACCCACGGTTTTGTAAAATTGCTTAAGAAATTGTCTACTTATATGGTTTTATGCATATGGTAGGTATTATGTATCATTGCAGATGTGTTTTGAATTTGGGTGTGAATTTTGTAGAGTTTGTTGAGCATAGCTCCAAACATATCTGGGTATTGTATTGAGAGAGTGGTGGCTTGTAATAAAATCTGAGCAAGTGATTCTTGGTGTACATAGCCCAAATAGGGGTGAACCACATTAAATATTGTCTCTGTGTGTTGTTTTCTTTTATTCTACACTTTTATTTGAGATCTATAATATTTTCTGCATATTAGTTTCTATTGTTGTGATTATGTGAGGGATTATTCTGCATATTTTATCCCTTATTTCCTAATAATTGGTATCAGAGCGAGGTTTGGTTTGCTGAAGTGTTGAATCGTAGGGAAAGTTTTATCTTGAGTGGGAGCTATGACAAATGATGGAAGATCAAGGGTTGATAAATTCAACGAGCAGAATTTCAGTCTTTGGAAGATGCAGATGGAAGATTACCTTTATCAGAAGGATATTTATATTCCGCTATTTGAGAAGGTGAAAAACCCTCGAGCATGACGGATGTGGAGTGGGATTTTCTAGATAGGAAGGCACTTAGGACAATCTATCTATGTCTTTCATTTTGGTATTACTTAATGTTTCAAAGGAAAAGACTACAAAAGAACTGATGGATGCATTAGGGAAGTTATATGAAAAACCCTTCCTCTAATAAGATATTTTTAATGAAAATGTTGTTTAATATGAAGATGTCTCGGAATGGTTCAATATCGAGATCATTTAAATGATTTTAATACGATTGTAAATATGCTTTGCTTGGTTACAATAGAATTTTATGAAGAAGTTAGGGATTTATTAGTTTTATGCTCTTTACCTAAGAGTCGGAATAGCTTAGTAATGGCAATAAGCAACTCGGTTCTGACTAACTCAAAGTTGAAGTTTGACGATGTTATATGAGGTGATTCTAAGCGAGGAAATGTGAAGAAAACACTCTAGGGAATCTTATACTTTAGAGAATGCTTTGATAGTGGAAACTAGAGGGAGATAGAAGAATAGAGGAAGCCATGGAAAATCAAAGGATCGGGAAAGGTCAAAATCTAAAAGTAAGATAGTATGTTGGCACTGTGGAAAGTCTAGGCATGCAAAGAAGGATTTTTGGAAACTTTGAGACAAGAAGAAACAACATGAAGAAAACAAGGAGGAAAATGTGGCAACGGGTAATGTATGTTAGGATGCTTTGATTCTTTCTTTGCATAATATTACTAAATCTTGGGTTTTAGATTTGAGGGCTTCTTTCCATGCTACTCCACATAGGCATTATTTTTTTGATTATGTTCAAGGATATTTTGGGCATGTTTTTCTTGGTGATGATGAGCCTTGCAGCATAGTTGGAAAAGGTTCATTTAGGTTAAGATGCAGAATGGGAATACTTGGCTATTGAAGGATGTCAGACATGTGCCTACATTAAGATGAAATTTGATATCAGCAAGCGGTTGGGAAGTGATGGTTGTACTGTGATATTTACAGTGGACTCTTGGAAGGTTACCAAGGGTGCTCTTGTAGTGGCAAGAGGTAAGAATATTATAACCTTGTATTTAACAAATTATAGCACTAATGTTTGTAATCTTGTGGCTTCAGAAGTAGATACAACATTATGGCACTATAGGCTCAGTCATATGAGCCATAAGGGCATGGAGATCATAAATAAGGATTTTCCTAGATATACAGAAACAAGTTTGGAGTTCTGTGAGGACTGCATATATGGGAAATAGAAGCGAGTAAGGTTTCTCAAGGTTGGACCTACAAAGAAAGAGAGTAAGTTAGAGCTGGTGCATTCTGATGTGTGGGGGCTGGCTCAGGTATCATCTCTTAGGGGTTCAAGTTATTATGTTACTTTTATTGATGATGCAACAAGGAAAGTTTGGGTTTATTGTATTAGAAAAAAATATGATGTATTTAACACTTTTGTTAAATGGAAAGCCTTAGTAGAGAATGAAACAGGTCTTAAGCTAAAATGTCTCAAGTTAGATAATGGATGGGAGTATTGTAGCAATGAATTTGATAATTACTTGTTCTAAGAATGGAATCTGTAGGAAAAAGATGGTTCCAGGAACTCCACAATAGAATGGGGTGTCAGAAAGGATGAACAGAACAATAATGGAACGTCTTTAGGAGCATGAGGTTACATATAGGACTGCCTCTTTCTTTTTGGGCGAGAAGTGGTGAGTGAGCACACTGTACTTGATAAACAGAGGACCCTCAAGTTCCTTGGATGGAGGCATACATGAGGAGGCTTGGTATGGTAAGAAATTTTATTATTCATTTCTTAGAGTCTTTGGGTGTGAGGTGTTTGTCCATATAGACAAGGATGATAGGACCAAACTAGAGGCTAAATTAGAAAACTGTACTTTCATTGATTATGGTGGTGATGACTTTGGATATAAATGTTGGATTATTAAGGACAAGAAAATCATTCGATCTAGGGATGTGGTATTTAATGAGAAAGTCATGTATAAGCAGTAGTTGCAAGAAAATAGGGAAGAATTCAAGAAATAATATGGACCATTAGAGGATCTTCTCGAATGGGAAAGTGACACATGAATTAGTTCAGGAACCTTCTCAACATGAACCCAAAACTCCTATATTGAGGAGGTCTTCTAGGGTAAGAAGAGAACTGAACATTTTTCTCCTTCTCTTTATTATTTATTACTCACTGAAAATGGAGAGCTAGAGAGCTTTGATGAAGCAATGCAAGTAGATGCCAGGAAGAAGTGGGAGTAAGCCATGGATGAGGAGCATCAAGCTCTCATGGAGAACCAGACATGGGAGTTGGTGAAGCTACACAAAAAGAAAAAGCATTACGAGAACAAGTGGGTGTTCGATTCAAAGAGAAAGGAGGTAAGAAAATATACAAGGCCCGGTTGGTGGTCAAGGGGTTTACATAGAAAAAGGTATAGATTTTGATGAGATTTTTTCTCTTGTAGTAAAAATGACTTATATTAGAACTGTTCTAGGAATAGTTGCAGCAGAATACTTGCACTTAGAAAAGCTTGATGTAAAGACTACATTTCTCCATGGTGATTTGGAGGAGGAACTATATATGCAGCAACCAGAGGGCTATGAGGTCAAAGGTAAAGAGGAGATGGTGTGCAAACTGAAGAAGAACTTGTATGGCTTGAAATAAGCTCCACGTCAATGGTATAAGAAATTTGATAGCTTCATGATGGAGCAAGGTTATATTAGATGCCATTCTGACCATTGCATGTATACAAAGAAATTTGAGGATGAAAGTTATATTATCATGTGTTTGTATGTGGATGATATGTTGGTTACAGGTAAAAACATGCAGGAAATAAAAGTACTCAAGAAGCAACTAAGTGAATCCTTTTCCATGAAGGATTTGGGGGCAGCCAAAAAAATCCTTGGTATGAGGATATCTCGGGATAGGAAGGAATAGAAGCTGACTTTATCTCAGGAAGAGTACATTAATAAGGTCTTGGAGAGGTTTAATATACATGATGCTAAACTGGTTAGGACTCCTTTGGCAGGCCATTTCAAGTTATCAAAGGAGTAATGTCCCAAGATAGATCAGGAGAGAAACCAGATGTCTAAGGTACCTTACTCATCAGTAGTTGGTAGTTTGATGTATGTCATGGTGTGCACCAGGCCTGATATTGCCCATGTAGTGGGAGCAGTAAGTAGATTTATGAGTGATCCAGGTAGAGATCACTAGCATGCAGTAAAGTGGATCCTTTGGTATTTGAGAGGGACCATGGGGACTGTTTTGTGCTATAGTGGATCACTTTGTGTGGTTATGTAGATTCAAATATGGCTGGAGATCTAGACAGCAAGAGGAGCACGACAGGTTATGTTTACACTGTAGGTGGGACAGTAGTGAGCTAGATTTCACGACTACAAAATTTGGTGGCTTTGTCAACCATAAAGGCTGAGTATGTTGTTGCCACAGAGGTAAGCAAAGAAATGATTTGGTTACAACAATTTCTTGAGGAGTTGGGGCATAAGCAAGAGGAAGGAAAGCTACATAGTGATAGTTAGAGTGTTATACACCTAGCTAAGAACTCTACTTTCCACTCTAGGACGAAGCATATACAATTAAGGTACCATTTCATTAGGACAAATTTGGAGGAAGAGAAGTTGAAGCTGGAGAAGATTCATACCAGTCAGAATCCTACAGACATGATGACCAAGGTGGTCACAAGGGAAAAACTTAAGCTATGTTCAACTTTAGTTGGTCTTCATAGAAACTAGTAAATGGTTGAGAAGCTTGCTTAGAGGAAAACCAGTCTCCAAGTGGGAAATTTTTGGGTTGTGGAGCCTATTTTCATGTGAGAAAGTGTTGAAGACTGTACACTAAGAGTATTATACACTTTCCACAGCTTGTTTCACTTTGCTTGGGTTTCGGGGCCGGGCAACGGACCCTCGATATCTTGGGAAACATGCCCCGAAAAAAAAATTGGTCTTAAAATGTGCCCGATATACCGAGAAACGTGCTTTTCTCATATGGGCAATATTTTTGACCCATAGGTTTATGGGATAGTTTTGGCCCATGGTTTTGATACCCACGGTTTTGTAAAACTACTTAAGTAGTTGTCTACTTATATGGTTTTATGCATATGGTAGGTATTATGTAACATTACAAATGTGTTTTGAATTCGGGTGTGAATTATGTAGAGTTTGTTGAGCATAGCTCCAAACATATCTGGTATTGTATTGAGAGAGCAATGGCTTGTAATAAAATCTGAGCAAGTGATTCTTGGTGGACGTAGCCCAAATTGGGTGAACCACATTAAATATTGTCTCTTTTTGTTGTGTTATTTTATTCTGCACTTTTATTTGAGATCTATAATATTTTCTGCATATTAGCTTCTCTTATTGCGATTACGTGAGGTATTATTCTACATATTTTATTCCTTATTTCCTAAAAGTTTGATTTTCATTTAATAACTTGCGATGGTTATATATTCTAGATTAAGACAATGTTAATATAGTGATGTCTAATATATGGATGTGTTTTTTTCAAGAAACATGGATTGGACCATGATTGTAGATGCATCTCGAGAGGAATTTGGAAAGAAGCATCCCCAACAATGTTGTATTTGATGGAATATTAGATTGTGCGAGATGATGTCATGGGTGAGTTCATGTATTTATTTGATTTTATTCTTGTGGTATCTCGCTTACATGTATTGTATTACATAGTGAGAAAGATGAGATCCAAATAGAGTTATCATAGAGACTCCATCCTCCACCGCATAGATCTCACACAAAAATTGGAAGGGATATTGATGGTGATTTAGGCATAGTATGGTGATGCCATGATAAAGATAGTGATTGTGCAAGAGTGTCTATAACAATATAGATCCCGATCACACTCTTGTGGTCGTAAATATGTAGGGAGGTATTGAGTTCTTGGGATCCCGTGGATGTTTCTATTAAGGATGATGATGTTAGTGATGAGGCATAGATATGTGTATAAGGGCACATCCCTCATTGTATTATATTTTTGACACATGATGTATATATACATATATATAAAAACATACATACACACACACACACATATACATTTGTACATATATATATATATATACATATATATATATATATATATATATATATATACACACATGGATTTTTGCTATGAGAATATATTTTGTTATGTTATGAACTTTGAGTTTATAGTAAATTACAATTTGTATGTGATATATGATGTGATTGAATTGTATAAAAATTAATGTTGTATATATGTTATTAATTATAATTACTTGGATTTTTATTAGGATGATGGTTGTGATTTGAATTGTGTAGGATTGATTGTGTTCGAGTATTATAATAATGTGTAATGACTTGTATGATAAAATCACGTAAGATATAGTATATAGAAATATCGAAAGATACCCCACTATAAAAATCGTGGGCTCAAGCATAATCCAAGGAAATTTATTCTTGAGAAAGAAGGGTGATCCTCATCTCCTCCAATTATTTAATAAGGGATGCCGCACTTAGGAAATAAAAATAAGATCAAGGGAATATTCATGACTAATTGTGAACAAGAGGTCATAATAGTCTAACCAAATAAGGGAATCATGATCACTTTGGAATCCACATATGCATTATCATGATTTACATTTGAAGCATTGTCATGCAGTTGTGCGAGATGGTTGCATTAGCATTCTTGAAGAAGACATATTAATAGTGTAATTATTTTGTAGCATCAACCGGTGTTATTTTATAATCCATTTGAACTTATCCTTTTATAGTGATTGATTATTAGGGGCTTCTTCTGAGGAACATCTCTCATAAGAGGTTGAGAAACTAGTTTATATGGGGGCATCTTGGGAGATAACAACTGCTACTGAGTTAATGTAATGGAGGATAGGAAGGGGATCTATTAGCATGACATATTTTGAAAGTGATAATTCTTTTTGTTCAAGACAATTGATTTTTTTATCTAGTGCATATCACTCATTATCATAATGTCCATTAGTATAATGGAAGTTATAGTAAGGTCATATTTTTTGCGCTCAAGTTGATGAGGAGAATGATGCTCATTACAAAATAGTTGAATGAAACAATTATCAAGTAGAGTAAGTAAAATATCATGAGGATGATAGAGAGACTTATCAAAACATTAGGGTTTGCACTTAGGGGAGGAGGAGGCTTCATATTAGTTGTTATTTTAGGTGAATTATGATAAGAAATATTACCACAATACAAAACCTTAATAGTACCAGGAAGAGAAGGAAAATCATATGGAGTAGTAGATGTGAGTTGTGTGGATGAAGTGGAAACAATATCATGGGAATGTGTGGAAGTTTTTGGGGAATAAATTCACACTCTAGGTTGATAAATCGAATCACATGTGTCATAAAGAAGCCTCTCCTTAAGAGGGAAGATGAGGCCCCGCCAAAAGATATATTATGTTTCTAAATTTTTGGGCTTATAGATTAACTATTACATGTTAGCCTTAAAGTATAGGATATAATCAGTAACTAGATTAGCTTCTCCTTGATGTAAAGAGGGTAAACACTCCTATGTAAATTTAGGCCCCTTATTATCAATAAAACGGATGAGAAAGGCTTCTTCAAGTTCTATAAATGTTCTCATAAATCCCTTAGGAAGGTGGGTAAACCAATAAATTGTAGTATGAGTTAGACTCTACAAGAAATCCTTTAAAAGTAACATATCATTGTTATAACATGACATAGTCAAACTATACTATTTAAGTTATAGATAAGGGTCAAATTTCTCATCAAATAATTAAAATTTAGGCATGAAAAATCATGAGGGGGCGATTGGAAGATTTTACACCATATGGGGTTTCCATATATATTATTAGAATTAATTGTAGTGTGATAAGCCTTATGTTCAAATGGTCAAAGTATGTACTTTATGTTGTAAATCACCTACCACATGCATGAGAGAAAGGACCTCTTGAGGAGGTATCACATAAACATTCGAGAGGCTCATTCGAGGGATGTATTTTACCATTTATAGTAACCATATGAACACTATTCTTTTAAAATATATATTTCATCATGAGTAGGCATATCAACATTTGGTGATTTATTTTTCCTACATGATCTAAAGAGACCTCATCATTAGTTACTTCCAGTTTATCTATAATAGGCTTATTTAAAGAGATAGTAATAGGATCAAGACACAAGGAAACAACATACTCACATTCATTTAGACATAGAGAAGGTTTAGTATTATCCTCAATATTATAATTTATAAGAGGCATGGAAGAAACACCAATAATAATATATATTTTTTCTTCCTGAGAGTAAAAACAAAAGAAGAAACATAATCATGAATAAAAACATCATTATGAATAAAAAATCATTAGGAATAAAAACATCATTACTACATGAAATGACAATATCAACATTTGCAACACTATCTATAAAACTAAAAGAACATTCATCATCACTATCCACATATGTCAAAGATCAAATAGGTGAGTAGTAGTATTAGTTCTTATATTACGTGTAGTATAGACCCACCTAGGGAGAGGTCATCATCATCGAGAATATGAATCACACACAAAATCGATTCTATTTCATGAGGAAATGCAATCTTATGAAAAATATGTAATTTAACAAGACAACCTAAGGAAGAGGTGTTATCATTAATAACCCAATCAATATCACCATATGCATACTCACAATTAACATCATCATTGGGAAGTGGCTCCATGATTCGATAATGGCATGGTCAACTACTAATAATTACAATGAAAGCCTGCCAAACCCTAATCCAATGCTCAATAAGTTCTTCCTAAATTTTCTTCATTTAGCCCACTAAGAACTTCGTTATTTTCATAGTCACTTTTAATAATTGATCACATAGTTAAACTGTCAATTAACCGTAACTGTGCAGCGTTATAATATGTCTTATTTAAAAAGTACAATAACTTTTTAGAAATTTCAACACTAGAATATATCCAATATAAGGTAGACTTCATACAAAATGAAGTCTAATAAATTGTAGTCATACTTGCAAACCTTTTTGGTTTATATTCCATTAAGAAAGAGAAAGATTCTTTCTCTACATGTTACGTGTTAGGGTTTATCCTACCCAATGTCCACATTTTCTTAATGTATGTTCATCACACATTACATTACTATGTTATATAGTTTAGATAATGAATATCATATTCTGCAACTTAACAAGCTACATCACAAGTAGGGAGATTGAACTAAATCCCTCTATCCAACTTATGAAAAGATAACCAATTAACATAAAAATAATATAAATAATATCAACAAGATAGAATCCATCTCATCCATACAAGTACAAAATAATTTACACAACCAATACAAGTAAATTCTCAGCTTTCAATTAGTCTTTATAACTTATACATTTACAAGCCTTATGAATTTAGGTATGTTGCATAGCAACCATCTTCATTATAAAAGAATACTACATTTCCTTTTTCAATACAATCTCAAGAATGAATCAAAATTCTTCACAAGGAATCAAATTTAATTCAGCCAATGCATCATATAAGTTTTTCCTTCTTTTATCACTTACGAAGTCCATCTGCAAAAATTGCTAGCACAGGTCAGTTCAATGAACTGAGCATGATAAGCACTAAGCCTTAAAATGAGGTGCATTCCAATAATTGTTCCATTAAAACAAATCTGCTTTAATGAGACAATTATTACATCATAAATATCAATATAAGAATAGCAACATAAAAGAAGTACATTTAACCAAATGAATTCACTTCGAAGAGAAGAAACGAGAATATAATCCACTATATCTTCCTTACAAAATTAAATTTTAATTGTTCTATCAATTATCTTTTAACAAAAAACAAATCATATCCTCTCATCATTCCTAATTCTATCATAATAGAATACAACAATTATCTTTTCTTAACCAAAAGACGGATTAAAAGCATGGTTCTTATATGGTGATTCATCTAACTCCTAAGCAAAAGTAAAAGAAGAACCATTACAAACTATGCTCAACACAAGACATCTAAAAAACTGAAACAAATTCATAACATGAATTAACGATTTCATTTAAAGGACAACTACCTTAAATTTCAACATTTAAGATATTCATTAGAATAGAATACCATTTCCATCCAAGATAGAATAGAGAATAAAAACAGTCTGCACATGTAAGTCTAAATCTACTTCCACATGTTAGAAGTTAACATTTAAAGATCAGAAACCAATGTTCACAAATCAAGGTAGACTTATACAGGCGTTAATCTCCACTCAAGTCCATCCAAGGAGGATCCATAAAAAGATAGAGTGCAAGAGACAAAACTTACTCATCACAAACCAAACAAAGCAAAGCCTTGTCAAACAAACAGTCAAAACAAGCTTACATTTTCAGTTCAATAAAATTGAATCATCTAATATCTTCCTACATCATTTCTACAAATGATTTGAACAAGAAAGACCAAACAACTCATAAAGAAATCTCCATTTTGTAGGAGAATCAAAACAGAAAAGCCTTGTCAAACAAACGATCTGCCAAACAAGCTTACATTTTCATTCAATAAAATGAATAATCTAATATCTTCCTACATCATTTCTACAAATGATTTGAACAAGAAAGACCAAACAACTCATAAAGAAATCTCCATTTTGTAGTAGAAAGAAAGGGATCTTAATCAGAGAATGTTCCAATCAATAATTCATTTTATTGTACTAACAAAAGAATTTCCGCTTTTAATTCAAACAAAGAAATTCATAAGCTAGTTCCTAGGAGAGAGAAAAAAATTGACTAACTGTAAGAGAAAGCTCACACCATTTTCCTTACAATTCTTTACCTTCAATAAACATGAGTTTCAATTCCAATCTCATAATGAAATACGCATAACAGTCCTAAAAACAACATTTTGTTCCAAAGGAATCACATTCCTTTCTTTTAAAAAGATACAAGGTTTATTTACTATATCCAACAAGAAATAGAAAAACAAACCGATCAGTAAGCTAAACATGTTCAAAGTATCAATGAACTCAAAGACTGAAATCCCATTGTCAGGTTTCAATATTACATTACAAAAGAGTAATTAGTTCTCGATTCAATAAGCACTAAATACAAAAACAATCTGAATATAGACAAAGTAATCCCATGATAAAAATTCATAGTATCTTGAAGTAATAAACTCTTCTTTTAAGTAAAACCCGAGCTTATTCAAAAGGATCAAGACGCAGTTTTCAAAAAACATAGGGGAAAGAATACCCCCAATAAAATTCCATTGCCATCTCAGAAAATACGAAACAGTTCTCAAAAAGGAATTACCAAATCCATTCGTCAAACAAATACGTTTTTGGTTAAGGTCTCAAGGTGTTTACCCAACAGCTCAGCCAACTATCCTCCCAATTTTTTTTGAGCAATGGAGCAACAAAAGATTTATAAGTTTTAAACTTTTAATGCAAGTAAAACCCAACTCAAAATACCATAACAGAGTCGAACACGAGGTCTCAACAAAAGTTCGAGCTACACAAGTATTTGAATACGAGGAAGTATAAAATACAACCTTCCATTAACAGTTCAAAGCTACACGAGTCTCTAGTCACAGGTTCAGGGCAACATGAAGTTGTCATTCTAGTTTATACTTTAAACAAGAAGCCCTAATACCAGCTCAAAATAAAACACGAGCTTCAACAATAATTCAAAACTAAATAAGTACAAAATAATAGTGTTGTGTAAAACACGAACCTCCAATAACAATTCAGAGAAACACAAGAATAAAACATGGGTACAGAGCCACATACGGGCTTCAACAATAGTCCCGAGTTACCCAAGATTCCCAAACACAGGTCAGAGCATCAAGAACCTCCATCACCAGCTTTCATCAAACACAAAACCAAGAACAAGATCCAAACCAAATAAAACCTCGAATAAAAGTCAAGAAAAACACAAACTCCAACAAGATCGAGATGGGCCGAAGGTTCCCATATAGTTCGAGAATCCACATAGTGCAACGAAGTTCAGTTCCAACACAACAACCTCGAGTACAATTTTTAGAAATGGAAAGCAGAGCTACTATACAAGCTTCACATGCATACATCACTATTAAACTATCTCAAAGACATATTCAAAACCAACATTAATTTTTTCCATGGATTCCTATCCAAGATAACAAAGATTATAAAACCCAAGGAAACAAGTAACCAGATAAAACATGTAAGCCAAGAATCTCAAAAGAGCAGAATCATTTTAATGAAACATTTAGAAGAAAGCAAGAGATCTTAAAGATTAGAGCCTATCATGCCTGATAGTGCTTCTTCGCTAAGTCAAAGGAGGTCTCCAAACATAAGCTCACAACTTCTCTTCTCCATGAAAGATCAAACAACCATATTATTTTTCCACATTGTCTCTTATACATCCCACAAACCGAAAATAGGTCAAAAACTTCAAAAATAGCCATTAAGTGCAGTTCAATCTGCTGGTTTGAAAAACTAGAGAGCATGCAGAGTGAAAATCACGAAACATGCAAAGTGAAACAACCCCAAACAAACCCGCTTGCATGCCTACCAAGACGGTTTGTGCACGAAAACCGAAAAAATAAGTTTCATTAATTTCAATTTTCCCGCCTATCCTTCCCGCCACCGCTTCTAATTCTTCAGCGATTGCCAAATCAAATTTAACATGAAATTCCATTTTAGTGATACTTCCACATAAGCCTCCGCCAAGTCACTAGTCCCCGCCAAAGCGGCGTACCTATGCATTAAAAATCTTATCAATAACATAAATGCCATAGGAATCGTTTCCCTTAGTGCATGCGACCACCTAATTCCCCTTCATACCCATTAGTTTAGGATAGATCAAATTACTTAGGTTAGACCTTAGGTAGTTTATAATATATACCTTAGGATATAACCCTAACAACAATTTTCCACCATAGGTCTTAACACATAGCCTTAGGTAGTTTCCACATAGGTTAGATCATTGTAAAACCTTATAGTATTAGGTTCTAGGTTAATTTTAATAGCCTAGTAACCTTTCCATATCCTTTAGCATAGAGCTTAGGTTAGGATGTCAATCAACCAACAAAATAGAATAGGAAGCTTTAGGTTAGAATAGGTATTCTATTAAGTGACATAGCTTAGGTAGCAAATATTCTTACCTAGCTTAGGATTCCATAGGATAGTCCTTTTTAGGATCCCAAATCCTTCCTATGCCATGAACAAGTTGTATTTTCATGTTCGTCAGCAATGTCCTACCATGATCGATCTCCAAGGACCCAAGCACAACATACAACTGAATGGAAATACATTCACAGAAAAATCAAATAACTTGTAACAACAAAGTTTAGTCAATATGTCACTTAATTCATGGAATGTCAATTTACCATTTGTTCAATAGAGCAGATTTAAAACATTCCTTAGATCACTGAAATTGATCCAAGGATGAGTCAGATTAATAGATAAGTTTACAACTCTTAAACCAAATTGCAATTCATCTAAAAGAAGTGAAAAATGGATTCAAGGAAGCCATTCCAATTCAGTCAAAGGATCTTAAGAATAGAAATGATTTGTCCATATCAAGCATGATCTCCAACAATCAAAAGAACATATCTTTATAAGGAAAATCACATGTCAACACTTGAAATGCAAAGGAGGAAAATAACAACTGTCAAGGGTGTTACATGCTTCCCTCCTAAAAGAATCATCATCCCGATGATTACCTCTTTTAACAATTTACACCAAGGACAATCAATTCATTCACTTCTCTTATCCTAAGTCAAATATATCAAAACCTTATAGTTCCAGAAATCAACATTAAATAGTTGTTTATTCAAATCAAATAAATATCTGCCCAAAACGGCATACTTATTGTCATATAAAGATAAAATCATAAATTTTTATCAATCAATAGAATCAATTCTATTCAAATAGATATGGAAAAGTAGTTTTCATATCCTCTAGATTTTCCCAAGTTGCACTCTCTTCGTTAAACTGGTTCCATTGGACCTTACATTGACTTAGTTCTTGATTTCTTAAATGCAACCGGTGAGTTTCAAGCACGGTCTTTGACTTGCAAGGAATTCCAATTTAACACATGTAATCAATCTAAAACGTATTTCTTAAGCAAAAAATAGAAAACATCATGCATTCGTGACAAAGCGGTGGTAATGCTAAACGATAAGCTACGGTGTTGATTACTTAAACTATTTCAAAAGGTCCCACATAACGTGGTGATAACTTGGAAGCCTTGCTAAAAGTTATAGAACTCTTTTTGGTTTAACCCGAAGAAAAGCCTTCTCACAAAGTTCAAATTTCTGTCAACCCGCTTCAAGTCGGCGTAACTCTTTTCCTATCTGCTGCTTCTTTCAAGCGTTCATGAATCATCTTAACTTGTTGTTCCATTTCCGTAATAATTCCAGTCCAATTACCTCTCTATCTTCTATGCTATCCCAAATAACGAGGGTCCCGCATTTCCTTCCGTAAAGTGCCTCGAAAGGTGCCATCTTAAGAGAAGCATGATATGTATTATTGTATGCGAATTCAACTAATGGAAGATACTCTTCCCACTTATACTGTGCTGATCCATACAATACATTCGTAACATATCTTCTAAAACTTGATTTACTCTTTCATTCTTCCCATCTGTTTCTAGATGATACGCAGAACTGAAATTTAGCTTAGTTCCTACAGCTGCATTAAGTGTTTGCCAAAATCTTGATGTCATTCTAGGATCTTTATCCGAAATGATTAACTCAAGTACTCCATGTAATCTAAAAATTTCGTGTACAAATATTCTTGCCAAAATAGGAGAATCATCCTTCATATTTCCAGCGATAAAATTTGCTACCTTTGTTAATTTATCAACTACTAAGATAACATCATGCTTATTTCTCGACATAGGTAACCCTTGTACAAAATCCATGCTTATTACATGTCATTTGTCTTCGCGGTATGCTATGAGGATACAACAAACCGACTGGGTGCATATGTTTCGCTTTAACACGTTGACATTCAAGGTAATGTGTCACAAAATCAATAACATCCTTTTTCATTCCTTTCCAGAAATATTGTTGTTTTATATCAGCAAGCATCTTAGTAATGCAAGGGTGTCCGGAAAAAGGTGAATTATGAAATTTAGTTAACAATTTCTTTCTCAAATCATTAAGCAAAGGTCATAGACTTTGTTTTCAAATCATAAGATTTCTTCCTTATCAAAGTGAAAACCTTTATACCTCAAATCATTAGAATCAGAGCAAGTTTTGCTTTTACTTGTTGAAAGTAAGAATCGATTCCATAACACTTTTTACTTCATCCTTAAACTGATTTCTAAGTGTTATAAGAGCATAAATGTGCTTCCTACGACTTAGAGCATCAACCACTCTATTTTCTTTTCCTTTAATGTAACTTATGTCAAAATCATATTGAGACAAAAACTCTAACCACCTTCGTTGTCTCGCATTCAGATTTGGCTAAGTAAAAATGTACTTCAGCCCAAGATGATCAGTTTTCAACTCAAATGGTTTACTAAGTAAATAATGCCTCCAAACTTGGAGTGCATGAACAATGGCAGCAAGCTCTAAATCATGTGGAGCATAATTCAACTCATGTAACTTAAGTTTTCTACTTTCATATGCTATAACATGACCACTTTGTAACAAAATACCTCTTAGACCTTCACCGGATGCATTAGTTACCACCATAAAATCTCCATTAGGATCTGTACTACAAGAATAGGTGTTGAAGTTAACTATTCCTTCAAGGTTTTAAATGTAATTTCACATTTCTCACTCCAAACAAACTTTTTATCTTTCTTCTATAAGGAAGTTATTGGTGCAACTATCTTAGAAAAGTCTTTTACAAATTTCCTATAGTAGCCAGCAAGTCCCATGAAGTTTCTAACTTCATGTACATTCTTTAGTGCAAGCCATTACATTACAGCTATAATTTTTGAAGGATCTACAGAAATTTCATCTTTACTAATTACATGTCCCAGATAGTGCACTTCTGTGTCATAAAAAGAACATTTGGATAGCTTACCAAACAACCGTCTCTTTCTTAGAATTTCCAAAACTATTTTCAAATGCTCATGATGCTCCTCAATGCTTTTAGAATATATGAGAATGTCATCCAAGAATATGAGCACAAATTTGTCCAAGTATTCTTAAAAGATATTATTCATTAAATTCATAAATGTCGCAGGTGCATTAGTTAATCCAAAAGGTAAAACTGTAAACTCATAATGTCCATACCTTGTTCTGAAAGTTGTTTTATGAATATCCTCATCCTTAATTCATAGTTGATATCCAGATCGAAGATCTATCTTGGAATATACCGATACTCCATGCATCTAATCAAATAAATCATCGATCCTAGGGAGTGGATATCTATTCTTGATTGTTGCCTTGTTTAACATTTTGTAATCGATGCACAATCTAAGTGTTCCATCTTTCTTTTTCACAAAAATTATGGGTGCTCCCCAAGGTGAAACACTTGGTCTAATCAAACCCTTAGACAAAAGTTCTTACAATTGAGCCTTAAGCTCTACTAATTCTATAGTAGTCATTTGATAAGGTGCCTTAGAAATAGGTTCAGTACCTGGTTTGATTTCAATTATGAAGTCAAACTCTCTTTTGGGTGGTAGACCTAGAAATTCTTCTAGAAATACATCACTGAAGTCTCGTAACAACGAGATATCGTTCCATAATATCGTTTCTTTCTTCTGTTGATTCAGTAATTTTTAATTCATATAAGGTACATCCTTTATTTTTAGCCTTTTGAAGTTGCATGCATGACATTTTCTAACAAGAATCTCACGTTTCACACCCCGAATCTATGTTATTTTCTACAAGTCGTCTAAACAACTAATGTGTTTTTCAAAACAGTCCACTTTAGTTTTATGTTCTGCTAACCAATTAACACCTATGATTACATCATAAGACCCTAAAGGTGCAACATAAAGATCAACCTCTGTGGAAAAGTTAGGTAAATCAAGGACTGCTCCAAAAAGAAACATACTAACCATATGAACAACATTATTACCATACTGTATAGTCCATGTTTTATCCATGTTTCCAGCTTTTCTTTTTAATTTTGATGCTAATTTACTAGAAATAAAACATTCAGTAGCTCCAGTATCAAAAAGAATAGTTATTAGTAAACCAAATAACTTACCCAAAACTTCTATGGGTGTGACCTGTTTCTCAGCCTACTTGTCAAATCTCGCAACATGTATCTTATCTTTGCATTGATTGTGATCATCCTTCTTCAAAGGACATTGATTCACGTAATGATCTTTTCCACAGTTATAACAGCCTCCTACAGGTCCCTTCCTAGGCTCAGTTTTAATTCCAGCCTTAGAGTTATCGTTCTGACCCCCATAGGACTTGTCCATTATTATTGTTCTTAGCAAAGTTGTTCCGTGTATTACCAGTAAACTTGTTTGTTGTTGCTTTCCTATTTGCATCAGATGAAAACTTACTTTTCATTCTAAATTTCTTCCATGGTCCTTTCTTGGGTGTAAGAGAGGATGAAGAGGAGTTGGGATTCTTCTTCCTTACTTCCTCCTTGTGAGCAGAAATTACCTTTAATTTATGTTCCTACCTTATGGATTTTTCAACAACCCCTTCCATCGTGGTTGGGCTATAAACATCCACCTCTCCTCCTATAATGGAATTTAATCCCATGATGAATTTCGTATCATAAACTTCTCATCGGTTTGATCGAGGCATATAATTAAGGAGTTTTGTAAATCACTCCCAATACTCGATTCTGATTAACTTTCCTTGAGCTAAGTTCTGAAATCGGTCATTTTCTGATCATAGTAAAGTTGTGGCAGCCATCGTTGCCTAAAGTAACCCTTAAATTGGTCCCATGTGATATTAGATTCATCAATGTTCAACTTATCCTTGCGGCTGTCCCACCACGAAGATGCTTCGTGTGAAAGTTGATATGCTTCCCATATCACCTTTATTTCTTCTGAGAAATTTCTTATTGCAAAGTATTTCTCCATTTCATTGAGCTAGTTCTCAGCCCCATCTCCTAATGTGGTGCCATCAAACTTAGGTGGACTTATCCTTTTTATGTCATTAGTGAGTTCTGCTGCTAGCCTAGCCTTTTTGTTCTTAGGCTGAACATGTATGTTAACATTGTTATTATCAACACCCACATTAGCGTTGTCCCCTGGAGGTGGCTGATTATTGTTATCAACTTCTTCTTCCTCCTCATTACCCATTACTTGTTGTTCCAGCACAGCCAAACAATCTCTTGTGTCCAACAGGCAACAAGGATCTCATCGAGTTTCTAGGTAGTTGCCACTCCTTCCTCAGGTGGAGGGTTATTTGCAATGTTTCCTCTTGTTCTCACCATTTTCTATTACAAGAAAATTTAAGTTTCATCAGATTGTGGACACAATAGGTCCAAGAGCTACAACCTTCAACTCTAATACCAAGATGTAACATTCCCATTTTAAGACTTTAGAATCAAGAGAATTTTTTTTTTTTTAAATAATGTTCACTATTCTAAATAAAGCAATATTTAGAACAAACATTCCATGCCAATCAAATTCAATGGATAAACATATGCAACTGTAATGACTCGGTGATTCACCAATCTATTCATTCCATAACTCGGTAAGCTACCGATCTATTTATGTTATCTTATGTATTGAATACATATTGTATACTTCATATACTTTGTCATCCTACCCTCTGATAGGGTATTTGTATATATATTTACCCCAGGGTAAATATAGATAAACGCAAGGAAAATCGGGTTTACAAGGTGGAGAAACATGGTGGAAAAGCATGAAGAAGACATGTCGGGGGCTCTCCAAACCCGCCAACAAAGAAAATGTGTCGTCGGGTCTCCAAAACCCGACGCAAAAGGAATCGGGTTTCGGTGGCGCAGGAACATGTCGGGGGTCTCTAAAACCCGACATCAAAGGAAAATCGGGTTTCAGGTTTCGGGAAACATGAAACATGAAGCATGCAGATCGCAAAGGATGTCCCGATGCTCGAGGGTTCCGCAAACCCGACAACAAAGGAAATCGGGTCTCGGAGTCGGGAAAACACGGGGTGAAAACATGTTGCGCCACCTCCCAAACCCGATGCATATGCAAGTTACATCTCCGAACCCGAAACAAAGGAAAAACTTGGAAATAGCGGCGAAGCGGGTTTCGGGAAAACACAAGCATCAAACACATGTCGAGGCATCCTCCAAACCCGATGCAGATGCAAAGGAGAAACCCGAACCCGACTGGAAATAGACCCTGACGCGGGAAATATTCAGATCGCCATAACTTTTCACAGGGAGCTCGGATTCACACAAGGTTGGAATTTTCGGAAAGCTCTTGGTGTCCTCTACGCAACTACGACTGGATATCTTTAATTGGGTGGGAAAAAGTTCTTAGAATGTAAAAATACAGTTCACCATATTTGGGTTGTTGAGATTCTCACCTACCGCCATGATTCGTTGAAGTTAGGTGCAGTCTTGGAGGTGGTTGGGGCAGCATCCGAATCATTCTCTTCTCCCTCTTTTCTCCTCATATAAATGGTCAAGAGAGGCTCTTTAAAAATGTTGGGCATTTCTACTTTGCACCCTCCCTTCTCTCCTGCTTGCAAGAGAATTTGTGGAGTTTTCAAGCCTCCCATATGGATTGTAATGCTTTTTTTTGCCTCTTGGCCATTGCAATGTATTGAATCGATCCTTGAGCAATATATGTATGTCTGTGATTGATTCTAAACCCTCTCATATATTCATTGCTTTTTATTTTGATCTCTCATTGCATTTTGGTTACCTGTGCATGGTGTGGTATTACATCTATGTGGTCTGTGTTTAATCTTGCAAAACGGGTGTCCAACATTCCTCGGTGCATCACCTCCTTAGCTTAGGTTTATTTTTATGCATTTCTCTCTCCTTGTCTCCTTGGTAGTTAGATTAGTGTTTTTGGGCAAACCTCTGCGCGTTTCTTGGTGCATCTCGAACAGAGGAATAGGAGTCGGCCTTCATCCGGAGAGCTTTTCCGATTTCGCAAGGTCCCACACTTGGGAAAAGCTCTATGTTGTGCAATCGCACCGAGAGTCTCAACCAATCGCATTGCAAAGTCTCGGGGTGCTTGTGATTTTGCACCAACAGCTTATGACACGCCTTAAGTGGGACCAAGAGGTCATTCCATAAAAATTTGAAGGAGTTTTCACGAAATTCAGACTGAGAAATTGCAAGTTTTAAAATTTCAGATTTTGCTCCGTCCAGGCCGAACTCCGAAATCATTTTTCAAGGGTTTATCTTGCTCAAAACAGGTCAAAATTTCAACAGTTGGTAGATCTGAAGGTAACCTTCAAAAGGGTATCTTTAGTTTTTTAAGATTTTGACTTTCAAAATTTCAGGTATTTAGTGATTTCGGGTTTTCGGGATCCGAGAACATCAAAGCAGCTCATTTCGGGTTTTGGGGGATGCATTACATGGTCCTATTCCCGACAGCAAAGAAAATCGGGTTTTGAGGGATGTCGGACATGTTCCAAGTTCCGACACATGGCAATTCGGGTTTTGTGAGTTGCATTGCATGACCTGAGTTCCGCCTGTACTTTTCAGGATCCGCAGCTGCACAACAAGGGCCGAATTCCGGATTGAAGATTGTCTCCTCTGGGTCCTTCAAATTTTAAATTATATTTTCAATACTGTCAAGTTTGGTGTGTAACTTGGCAAAATCCAGCCTTTTAGAGGCTTGTTCTCTAACACATCTGGCGACTCCGAAGGGATAGAGTTCAGTGGTGTAGCAGCACAAGTTGCCCAGGCACATGAGAAGAATTCGAACCAGGTCTAATACTCGAGAAGAAGGGCTATTTGTCCACTTGCAACTATCACCAGGTAGAGGAAGGAGAGGAAGAAGACCACAAAGATCACCATCTCCACCTAACAGGACTTTGTCTACACCTCCACCTGGTAGACCTTTTCTCGCATCAACCAGGGTTCTTAGGCCAATCATAATGGCGCATCTACCACCGAATCCCTTTTTCAATTTCACGGAAGTAGTCCACTTGCCCTAAATGCTCAGAATCAAATTCCAGTTGCAGCGCTAAAGAATATCCCCTATTTCACAGGAGAAAATCATACTACTCCTATTGATCACATCCAGGATATTGCTAATGCATGTGCAATCCACGAAATAAATGAAATGGATGTTGCAGTCAAGTTGTTGGCTTCATCTTTCAAAGGTAAGGCCTTACAATGGTTTAGGAGCCTTACAACAGGGTCCATTACGAATTGGAACCAACTTTGTTCAGCTCTTTGCAACCAGTTTGGGGAGAGGGCAGACAATTTATCTTTATTGGAACAACTGACAACAATCAAAAGGGCTCCTAATGAACAAATGATAGATTTCAACTTCAGATTCCAACACACATGGGACAGGATTCCAATAGTTGTTAGGCCAACCGCCGAAGGAGCATTCCTCTATTTCTTAAAGGCTATAAATTCAGACATAGCCATGATGATCCAATCAATGGGAGGAACAACGCTGCCAGGGGCCTATGACACAGCTATCAGAGCAGAGAACTGTTTGATCCAAGCTGGCAAGCTTGCACCAAGGCCACCAATGCCTCTCTATCCGGATGTGGGAAATCCTACAACCAGTCAAGCACCAGAGTTAAATCCCATTCCAACTCCTAGAAATCAAAGCAATAATGAGGCATCGACTTCTTCAAATACTTCAAAGGAATTGCAAGAGGTCATGAAGCAACTGCAGAACCTTGGAAATGAGCTAGTGACTATCAAAAGACAGCAAGCTCAAAGTGCTAGACCATATCAGCCTCAAGCGCAGTACCAGGCTAGGCCCTCATACCAACAGAATAGACCACCACCACCTCAGGCTACAAATCAAAACCAAAACCAAGGACAACCTCAAGCTGCCAGGCCATTTCGGCCGTATGATCCAAATACAACGACATCCTCAAGAGCCTTGGTTCCAATGCAAAACAACATGGCACAGGAGTACGACTGGTGTTACCCTTGCAATCTACCTCACAATCAGTCAGCATGTTTTAATGGTGCACTGAATCAGGCCTTGATGGTACAAACCATTGGTGTGCCTCAAGAACCAAGCCAAGAAGGGAACCAGCAGCAAGGAATGAAACAAGAAGGACCTCCAATAGAAACCACATTGGCCAATTGGCAAACGGAAGACTTCTGTGGAGTTAACCAACAACCTTTTCAAGGCGTGGCTGCCAACACATGGTCAAAGAAGAGAAACATAGAAGAGGGACAACCATCTAATCCAGTTGTTTCTCAACCCACTCTTACACAACAAGGGGTCAGTAGACCAAACGCAGCTTCAAATGTGCAAAATCAACTTAAAGTACCTGTTGTAGCAACACATGCACCTGTTCAAACTCTAGAAAAGGTTGCGCCAAGTAAGGGACAACAAAAGGATAATTCATCCCCTTTCAACATCATCGATCAAATGAAGAAGACACATGTGAACATTTCCATGTGGGAATCACTGGCGATCCCGGGACAACGAGATTTATTGCAAGCTGCAATGGCTAATTGGTCTGCCACAAATGTATCAAACCAGGGACATGAGAAAGTTCTCACTAATGCAGTGCAACATGATGGGGGCCAGACAAGGAAAAATTTGAAGCCTCCACCTTTCTATGTTTCATTGATTGTTGGAAACCACTTGGTACACAACTGCATGATAGATTCAGGGGCAAGTAGTTCAGTGATGCCGAAGCAAATAGCGGATCAACTGGGTCTGAGGTACGAACCAGTGCTGAAAGGAGTAGTGCAACTAGATGGAACGGCAGTGGGAACAGTTGGGGTCATCAAGGGGTTAAGCCTAACACTACATTCATGTCCTAATGTTACAGTTCTGTAAGATGTGTCTGTAATTGACCTCCCACCACTCTTTGCGTTGTGTTTATCAAGAGACTTCACTGCAAAGATCGGTGGATATTTATCTGCAGATTGGTCACACATGATTTTTAGGACAAGGTATGGAGCTAAAGCAACAATCAGATCAGAATCAATTGCCAATTTCCATATTGAGCCTTATGTATCAAGTCCTATCAATGCAAATTGCTCAGTTTTTGATCAGGAGGAGTGTTCAAGTGATCTAGAAGCAGGTACTAAGGTCGAGGGAATTCCTGATTTAACTTTGGATGAATGGGCAAACAAAAGTCATGAATTTGACCCCTACAAGGAAATTGAAGAATCTGAATTGGGCGTGTATTGTATACACGAAGAAAATTCACCCATTCCCGACATCATTCAGCCTGAACAAAGAGATGAAAGCAAAGTTTGGAAATTATTCTTCGATGGTTCAAGAAGCAGACAAGGTGCTGGAGGTGGTGCAGTGTTGATTTCACCACAAGACATCAAGTATTATTCAGCTTTTCATTTCCAGTTTTCTTGTTCAAACAACACAGCTGAATATGAGGCCTTGATTCATGGACTTCATTGGGCCAGGAAAAGGGGCATAAAGAACTTGCAGGTGTTTGGAGATAGCGAGCTAATCGTCAACCAAGTTAGGGGACAACATGCTACAAAGAATGACTTGCTAAAGAGCTACAAGAATAGGGTATGGGACCTCATTGAGGATTTTGAAGCTTTCAGCATTGTGTCCATACCTAGGAAGAAAAATGAAGCCGCAGATAGGCTCGTAGCAGTTGGAGCAATGTTTGATGTGGTTGACAACATCAGAAGAGAAAAACGCAGCCACACATTCATGTGATTGTGAGTCAACAGTTCGAGATAATATCACAAGTCGGCAGTGTTTGAGAACGATCAACGGATCGTCAATTTCTTACAAGAAGAGGCTGAATTCTCACTAGGAATCGGGATGAGATTAGAGCAGCGGTATGGGGATCAAGTAGTGCATTCTGAGACAAACAAGCTTCCTAAAGGTTTAGTAACATTGGAATCTATCTTCAACCCTAACGACCGATTTCCAAAGTAAGGAAAAGGCTAACATACAGTCAAGAGAGAAGATTCGAGCCAATTACTGTTGGGAAGGCAAAACACTTCAAATTGGTAAAGTGGCCACTAAGCAGGAGAAATCAGATTTCATACAGCTTTGCCAAGAATTTCCAAATGTCTTCACTTGGAGCTATGAAGACTTGAGAGGATTCAATCCGAAGTTGGCACAACATACAATAGAATTGGATCCAGATGCTAAGCCCATCAGGCAGAAGCAGAGACCAGTCAACCCTCACATTGAGCCTCTAATGAAGAAAGAGCTTAACAAGCTAATAGAGGCAAGCATTATATTCCCGATCAAGCACTCAAGCTGGGTTGCGAACTTGGTTCCGGTCAGGAAGAAGAGCGGAGAAATTAGGTTGTGTGTGGACTTTCGAGACCTCAATAGGGCATCTCTCAAAGATCATTACCCGCTTCCTTCAATGGAACAAATATTGCAAGTAGTATCCGGTTCAGAGAGATTCTCTCTCCTAGATGGCTACTCAGGGTACAATCAGGTGATGGTGAAAGAAGATGACCAATTCAAGACGGCTTTCACCACCAAATGGGGGACCTATGCCTACAAGAAATGCCATTTGGGCTATCAAATGCTGGAGCCACCTTCCAAAGGGCGATGGATATGGCATTTAAGGGGTTGATCAACAAAATGGTTCTAATATATCTCGACGACATCACTGTATTCTCAAAAAATGCAGCGGATCACCTCTTTCATTTGAGGCAAGTATTTTAGAGATGTAGAAGATTTGGGGTATCATTGAATCCCAAAAAATGCATATTTTTGGCTCACGAGGGAAAACTCCTAGGCCATATTGTTTCAAAGGAGGGGTTGACGATTGACCCAGAGAGAGTCGAAGCAATTCAAGCATTGCCATTGCCAAGTCACAAGAAGGCTCTTCAAAGCTTCTTAGGAAGGATCAATTTTGTCCGCAGGTTTGTTCCAAACTTTGCAGCTCTCGTAAAACCAATAACGCTGATGTTAAAGAAGAGCATGGCATTTAAGTGGACATCTGAAGGCAAGGCAAGTTTCGAGGCAATAAAGGAAGCTATATCTCAAGCTCCGACTCTTGTCAATCCAGACTTCTCCAAAGATTTCATGTTATATGCCTTCGGTGGTGGAGACACAATTTCTGCAATCCTAGTACAACAGAACAAAGAAGGATTAGAACAACCAGTTGCTTTCTTCAGTCAAGGCTTGGAGGAATACGAAACTAGGTACTCTTTCATTGAAAAGCATGTCCTTGCAGTGATCAGGAGTTTAAAGAAATTCAAGCACCTAGTCTCAAACAACAAGATCCAATTGATGGTCTCCCATGCGGGAGTCAAGGACTTCCTTCTAAACAAGGATCTGAATGAGAAGCGTGCAGGATGGATCACTCGTGTCATGGAATATGACATCGAGATCAAGGTCACAAAACTAGTACGTGGAAAGGGACTATGTGAGCAGCTAGCCTTGAGTCAACAAGTTGAAGCAGGTAATGAAAAAGAGGCTATCTTGGTACTACAGGATGGTCAAGAATAGGAAAATGATGATGTGCCTACTCCTTGTTGGACTCAGGATATGATACACTTCCTACAGACAGGACTATGCCCTCCAGAAATGAGCAAAGCAAAGAGGAGATACTTTAGATTACAAGCTATTCCATATGTGCTTGTTGATGGTGTTTTGTTCAAGAAAGACATCAATGGAGTTCTATTGAGGTGCATTGGGACAGGTCAAATTGAGAGGGTGTTACGAGATTTTCACGATGAAGATTCTGGTGGACATTTTTCCCCACGAGTAACAGCTCTCAAGATAATGAAGGCAGGGTATTATTGGCCCACGGTGTTCAATGACTGCTATACATGGATAAGGAAGTGCAAGAAATGTGCACTCTTCACAGGAAAAGAAAAACTAGCAGCGCTTCCATTGCACCCAATCTTGGTTGACCAACCATTTATGCAATGGGGATTGGACTTCGTTGGGGTCATCAACCCAAACTCAAGCCAAGGCCACAAGTGGATTCTCATGGCAACGGACTATTTCACCAAGTGGACTGAAGCAGTAGCGCTCAAAGAGGCAAAGGAGTCTAATATACTAGAGTTTTATGAAGGAATAGTGACCAGGTTCGGTGTGCCGGCCACTATCATATCAGATAATGCATTGGCATTCATAGGTTCTAGGATTACAGAATGGGCTATCAAAAATGGAATCTATTTGAGCACCTCTTCAAATTATTACCCGCAGGGTAATGGACAGGCAGAGTCCACGAACAAAAATTTGCTAAGAATCATCAGGAGGACTCTGGATGAAAATCAAAGAACATGGCATACCAAGCTAAAATCAGCATTATGGGCTGATAGAATAACACCGAAGAGGTCTACAGGCAATTCCCCTTACAAGTTGGTCTATGGAAAAGAGGCAGTATTGCCTATATCATTAGAACTGCCTGCATTGGAGTTCATGAAGCAATTGGAGTTGGCTGAGTTCGAACCAATGGAGGCTAGGTATGCAGAGTTGATGGAATTGGAAGAAATTAGAGAGCATGCAGCTCAAACGATTGAGAAAGATCAGGCCTTAGTGAAAAGATGGTTTGATAAGAAAGCAAGAGCAAGGACCTTCTCGGAAGGAGACTTAGTTCTGAAATGGGATGCAGATCGGGCAAAACCGGAAAGCATTCCAAGTTTGACGCCATTTGGAGTGGCCCCTACATGGTCATGGAATGTAAAAATAGCAATGCCTTCCAATTGTCTACATTGGACGGAGAAGAATTCCCGATTCCGGTCAATGGAATCTATCTTAAACATTGCTACTGAAGAGAGAAAAGTTCTACCCTTGTAAATATTAGCCTAGATTTCAATTCCTCTAAGTGCGTATGCACATTGTCTTGTTGTAGTTAGGTTTCAGTTTCCCTAAGTGCTTTGGCACAGGTTTTGTTGCTCCTGGGTTGGTTTTCTACGGTTCAGCGTGTTCTCGGAGAAGGAGTTCAGGTATCAGATCGGTTTCAGGTTATTGCTTATGACTCCATGCCCAATGGATCGCTAAAAGGCCATTGATCTTCTACCTAGCAGGCAGGTAACCCCGTGAGTCACCAAATTGTTGTATATATTTACCCCCTGGGTAAATATAGATAAACGCAAGGAAAATCAGGTTTACAAGGTGGAGAAACATGGTGGAAAAACATGAAGAAGACATGTCGGGGGTCTCCAAAACCCGCCAACAAAGAAAATGTGTCGTCGGGTCTCCAAAACCCGACGCAAAAGGAATCGGGTTTCGGTGGCGCAGGAACATGTCGGGGTCTCTAAAACCCGACATCAAAGGAAAATCAGGTTTCAGGTTTCGGAAACACGAAACATGAAGCATGCAGATCGCAAAGGATGTCCCGATGCTCGAGGGTTCCACAAACCCGACAACAAAGGAAATTGGGTCTCAGAGTCGGGAAAACACGGCGCAGAAACACGGGCGAAAACATGTTGCGCCACCTCCCAAACCCGATGCATATGCAAGTTACATCTCCGAACCCGAAACAAAGGAAAAACTTGGAAATAGTGGCGGAAGCGGGTTTCGGGAAAACACAAGCATCAAACACATGTCGAGGCATCCTCCAAACCCGATGCAGATGCAAAGGAGAAACCCGAACCCGACTGGAAACAGACCCTGACGCGGGAAATATTCAGATCGCCATAACTTTTCACAGGGAGCTCGGATTCACACAAGGTTGGACTTTTCGGAAAGCTCTCGGCATCCTCTACGCAACTACGACTAGATATCTTTAATTGGGTGGGAACAAGTTCTTAAAATGCAAAAATATAGTTCGCCATAATTTGGGTTGTTGAGATTCTCACCTACCGCCATGATTCGTTGAAGTTAGGTGCAGTCTTGGAGGTGGTTGGGGCAGCATCCGAATCATTCTCTTCTCCCTCTTTTCTCCTCATATAAATGGTCAAGAGAGGCTCTTTAAAAATGTTGGGCATTTCTACTTTGCACCCTCCCTTCTCTCCTGCTTGCAAGAGAATTTGTGGAGTTTTCAAGCCTCCCATATGGATTGTAATGTTGTTTTTTGCCTCTTGGCCATTGCAATGTATTGAATCGATCCTTGAGCAATATATGTATGTCTGTGATTGATTTTAAACCCTCTCATATATTCATTGCTGTTATTTTGATCTCTCATTGCATTTTGGTTTCCTGTGCATGGTGTGGTATTACATCTATGTGGTCTGTGTTTAATCTTGCAAAATGGGTGTCCAACATTCCTCGGTGCATCACCTCCTTAGCTTAGGTTTATTTTTATGCATTTTTCTCTCCCTGTCTCCTTGGTAGTTAGATTAGTGTTTTTGGGCAAACCTCTGCGTTTTACTGGTGCATCTGAACAGAGGAATAGGAGTCGGCCTTCATCCGGAGAGCTTTTCCGATTTCGCAAGGTCCCACACTTGGGAAAAGCTCCATGTTGTGCAATCGCACTGAGAGTCTCAACCAATCGCGTTGCAGAGTCTCGGGGTGCTGTGATTTCGCACTGTACAGTCTTGAGTGATCTGTTTAAAGAACATATCTGAATATATATTAACAATATTCATCTCGATATCACGTTGTTTTAAACATGGTGACATAAGACAACACAACCAAGAATTATGATACTTTGGCCAAGGATTTATAACATACTGTGTATGTCACTATTCCTAGACGACATAATCGTCATTTTGGAATACATCCTTCACCTCACTCTTCTATTATCATGATTGGTCTTTACTGACTACCGTCAATCCACTTGTTCCAGGTTTTACCCTAGCCCTAGATAGAAACATAACCTATTATAGGAAGATGCTCATAAAGGCTTAGGGTAGATGAGAATACTCATTTGACCTAAGTCATCCGAATCTACAAACGTACCATAAGCCTTTGGAAGCTAATTCCTATCCTAAATATGCTCCTATCCAGACCTAGAGAGAAACTAGGTTCAAGTCCAAGTTCAAATGTGTGTAGATCTAGATGATCAATGCGGAAGGGTGATGCCACATGTCAACTACAACATTGTATTCTCGAGAAGACTCAATCCTTCTCGAAAGTACAGCCCTACAGTTGGCGTGTGCCAACATCCTACAGAAACTACCTCATCGAGATGTACATACCCCGAGGAGATTGTTAATACATTATTAGTTTGGATTAAAACCTGATTACAACAACCCTGCCAAACCCTAATCCAACGCTCAATAAGTTCTTCCTAAATTTGCTTCATTTAGCCCACTAAGAACTTCGTTATTTTCATAGTCGCTTTTAATAATTGATCACATAGTTTAAACTATCAATTAACCGTGATTGTGCAGTGTTATAATATGTCTTATTTAAAAAGTACAATAACTTTTTAGAAAGATTCATCATCCGAATATATCCAATTTAAGGTAGACTTCATACAAAATGAAGTCTAATAAATTGTAGTCATACTTGCAAACCTTTTTGGTTTATATTCCATTAAGAAAGACAAAGAGTCTTTCTCCACATGTTACATGTTAGGGTTTATCCTACCCAATGTCCACATTTTCTTAATGTATGTTCATCACACATTACATTACTATGTTATATAGTTTAGATAAGGAATATCGATTCTGCAACTTAACAAGCTACATCACAGGTAGGGAGATTGAACTAAATCCCTCTATCCAACTTATGAAAAGATAACCAATTAACATAAAAATAATATAAATAATATTAACAAGATAGAATCCATCTCATCCATTCAAGTACAAAATAATTTACACAACCAATACAAGTAAATTATCGGTTTTGAATTAGTCTTTATAACTTATACATTTACAAGCCTTATGCATTTAGGTATGCTGCATAACAACCATCTTCATTATAAAAGAATACTACATTTCCTTTTTCAATACAATCTCAAGAATGAATCAGAATTCTTCACAAGGAATCAGATTTAATTCAGCCAATGCATCATATAAGTTTTGCCTTCTTTTATCACTTACGAAGTCCATCTGCAAAATTGCTAGCACGGGTCAGTTCAATGAACTGAGCATGATAAGCACTAAGCCTTAAAACGAGGTGCATTCCAATAATTGTTCCATTAAAACAACTCTGCTTTAATGAGACAATTATTACATCATAAATATCAATATAAGAATAGCAACAGAAAAGAAGTACATTTAACCAAATGAATTCACTTCCAAGAGAAGAACAGAATATAATCCACTATATTTGCCTTACAAAATTAAAGTTTAATTGATCCTATCAATTATCTTTTAGCAAACAACAAATCATATCATCTCATTGTTCCCAATTCTATCATAATAGAATACAACAATTTTTTTGCTTAACCAAAAGAAGGGTTTAAAGCATGGTTCTTATTAGGGTGATTCATCTAACTCCTAAGAAAAAGTAAAATAAGAACCATTACAAACTATGCTCAACACAAGACATCCAAAAAATCTGAAACAGATTCATAACATGAATTAACGGTTTCATTTAAAGGACAACTACCTTAAATTTCAACATTTAAGATATTCATTAGAACAGAATCCCATTTCAATCCAAGAAGGAATAGAGAATCAAATAGTCTACCTGTAAGTCTAAATCTACTTCCACATGTTAGAAGTTAACATTTAAAGATCTGAAACCAATGTTCACAAATCAAGGTAGACTTATACAGGCGTTAATCTCCACTCGAGTCCATCTAAGGAGGATCCATAAAAAGATAGAGTGCAAGAGACAAAACTTACTCATCACAAACCAAATAAAGCAAAGCCTTGTCAAACAAATAGTCTGCCAAACAAGCTTACATTTTCAATTCAATAAAACTGAATAATCTAATCTCTTTCTATATCATTTCTACAAATGATTTGAACAAGGAAGACCAAACAACTCATAAAGAAATCTCCATTTTGTAAGAGAATCAAAACAGAGAAAAGTTTAATCAATGAACTTATCCCAACGGTAGAAAGAAAGGGATCTTAATCGAGAATGTTCCAATCAATAATTCATTTTATTGTACTAACAAAATAATTTTCGCGTTTAATTCAAATAAAGAAATTGATAAGCTAGTTCCCAAGAGAGAGAACAAAATTGACTAACTGTAAGAGAAAGCACACTGCTATTTTCCTTAAAATTCTTTACCTTCAATAAACATGAGTTTCAATTTCAATCTTAGAATGAAATACGCATAACATTCCTAAAAACAACATTCGCTCCAAAGGAATCACATTCCTTTCTTTTAAAAAGATACAAGGTTTATTTACTATATCCAATAAGAGATAGAAAAACAAACCGATCAGTATGCTAAACATGTTTAGAGTATCAACAAACTCAAATACTGAAATCCCATTGTCAGGTTTCAATATTGCATTTCAAAAGAGTAATTAGTTCTCGATTCAATAAGCACTAAATACAAAAACAATCTAAATATAGACAAAGTAATCCCACGATAACAATTCATAGCACTAAAGTAATAAACTCTTCTTTTAAACGAAACCAAGAGCTTATTCAAAAAGGACTGAAGAAGCGGGTTTCCACAAAACATAGGGGAACAAAATATCCCCGATAAAATGCCATTGCCATATCAGAAAAGATGAAACAGTTCTAAAAAAGGAATTACCAAATCCATTCATCAAACAAATACGTTTTCGGTTAAGGTCTCAAGGTGTTTTCCCAACATTTCACCCACTATTTTCCTAGTTTTCTTTGAGCAATGGAGCAACAAAAGAGTTATAAGTTTTAAAATTTTAATACAAGTAAAACCCAACTCAAAATACCAGAACAGAGTCAAACACGAGGTCTCAACAAAATTTTAGAGCTACACAAGTATTTGAATACGAGGGAAGTATAAAATACAACCTTCCATTAATAGTTCAGAGCTACACGAGTCTCTAGTCACAGGTTCAGGGAAACACAAAATTCTCATTCCAGTTTATACTTTAAACAAGAAGCCCTAATACCATCTCAAAATGAAACATGAGCTTCAACAAGAGTTCAGAACTATACAAGTACAAAATAAGAGTGCGGTGTAAAACATGAACCTCCAATAATAGTTTAGAGAAACACAAGAATAAAACACAGGTACAGAGCCACATATGGGATTCAACAACAATCCCGAGTTACCCAAGATTCCCAAACACAGGTCAGAGCATCAAGAACCTCCATCACCAACTTTCATCAAACACAAAACCAAGAACAAGATCCAAACCAAATACAAGCTCGATTACAAGCTCAAGCAAAACACAAACTCCAACAAGATCAGACGGAACTCAAGGTTCCCATATAGTTCAGAATCCACATATTGCAACGAAGGTCAGTTCCAACACAACAACCTCAAATACAAATTTCAGAAATGGAAAGCAGAGCTACTAATACAAGCTTTACATGCATGTATCACTATTAAACTATCACAAAGACAGTTTCAAAACCAACATTAATTTTTGCCATGGATTCATATCCAAGATAACAAAGATTATAAAACCCAACAAACAAGTAACCAGATAAAACATGCAAGCCAAGAATCTCAAAAGAGCATAATCGTTTTAATGAAACATTTAGAAGAAAGCAAGAGATCTTAAATATTAGAGCCTATCATGTTTGATAGTGCTTCGTTAAGTCGAAGGAGGTCTCCAGCCGAGCTCACAACTTCTCCTCTTCTCCACGAAAGATCAAACAACCATATTCTTTTTCCACATTGTCTCATATATATCCCACAAACCGAGAATAGGTCAAAGACTTCAAAAATAGCCATTAAGTGTAGTTCACTCTGCTGGTTTGAAAAACCACAGAGCATGCAAAGTGAAAATTGTGAAACATGTAAAGTGAAACAACCTAAAACAAACCCACTTGCATGCCTACCAAGATGGTTTGTATACAAAACCAAAAACAATAAGTTTCATTAATTCCGATTTTCCCACCTATCCTTCCTTGCCACCACCTTCCAAGTTTGGCAATTGCAAAATCAAATTTAACATGAAATTCCATTTTAATGATACTTCCACATAAGCCTCCGCTGATCACTAGCCCCTTCCAAAATTGGCGCATACCTTATGCATTAAAAACCTTATCAATAACATAAATGTCATAGGAACCATCACCCTTAGTGCATGCGACCACCTAATTCCCCTTTCATACCCATTAGTTTAGGATAGAGTAAATTGGTTAGGTTAGGCCTTAGGTAGTTTATAATATATACCTTAGGATATAACCCTAACAAGAAATTTCCACCATAGGTCTTAACACATAGTCTTAGGTAGTTTCCACATAGATTAGATCATTGTAAAACCTTATAGTATTAGGTTCTAGGTTAATTTTAATATCCTAGTAACCTTTCCATATCCTTTAGCACAGAGCTTAGGTTAGGATGCCAATCAACCAACAAAATAGAATAGGAAGCTTTAGGTTAGAATAAGAATTCTATTAAGTGACATAGCTTAGGTAGCAAATATTCTTACCTAGCTTAGGATTCCATAGGATAGTCCTTTTTAGGATCTCGAATCCTTCCTATGCCGTGAATAGGCTGTATTTTTGCTTGTTCGTCCGTAAGGTCCTGCCATGATCGATCTCCAAGGAACCAAGCACAACATACAACTGAATGGAAATACATTCACACAAAAATCAAAGAATTTATAACAACAAAGTTCACTCGATATGTCACTTAATTCATGGAATGTCAATTTATCATTCATTCAATAGAGCAGATTTAAAACATTCCTTGGATCACTTGAATTGATCCAGGATGAGTTAAATTAATAGATAAGTTTGAACTCTTAAACTAGATTGCAATTATCTAAAAGAAGTGAAAAATGGATTCAATGAAGCCATTCCAATTCAGTCAAAGGATCTTAAGAACAGAAATGATTTGTCCATATCAAGTATGATCTCCAACAATCAAAAGAACATATCTTTATAGGGAAAATCACATGTCAACACTTGAAATGCAAAGGAGGAAAATAACAATTGTCAAGGGTGTTACATGCTTCCCTCCTAAAAGAATCATCATCCCGATGATTACCTCTTTTAACAATTTACACCAAGGACAATCAATTCATTCACTTCTCTTATCCTAAGTCAAATATATCAAAACCTTATAGTTCCAAAAATCAACATTAAATAGTTGTTTATTCAAATCAAATAAATATCTCGCCCAAAATCGGCATATTTATTGTCATATAAAGATAAAATCATAAATTTTTATCAATCAATAGAATCAATTCTATTCAAATAGATATGGAAAATTAGTTTTCATATCCTCTAGATTTTCCCAAGTTGCACTCTCTTCGTTAAACCTGGTCCCACCGGGACCTTACGTTGAATTATTTCTCTATTTCTTAAATGCAACTAGCGAGTTTCAAGAATTCGTATTGGTTTAACCACGATTATTCCAAGGTCTTGGACTGCAAGGAACTCTAATTTAACACATGTGATAAATCAAACGTATTTCTTAAGCAAAGAAATATGGAAAACATCATGTATTCGTGACAAAGCGGTGGTAATGCTAAACGATAAGCTACAAAGTGTTGATTACTTCAACTATTTCAAAAGGTCCCACATAACGTGGTGATAACTTGGCAACCTTGCCAAAAATTATAGAACTCTTTTTCCATTTAACCTGAAGAAAAATCTTCTCACCAAGTTCAAATTTCCTATCAACCCACTTCAAGTCAACAGAAATCTTTTTCCTATCTCACGCTTCTTTCAAGCATTCACGAATCATCTTAACTTGTTCTTCTATTTCCGTAAGGATTTCAGGTCCAATCACCTCTCTATCTTCATTATATCCCAAATAACGAGGTCCCGCATTTCCTTCCGTTAAGTGCCTCGAAAGGTGCCATCTTAAGAGAAGCATGATATGTATTATTGTATGTGAATTCAACTAATGGAAGATACTCTTACCACTTATATTGTTGATCCATACAATACATACATAACATATCTTCTAAAACTTGATTTACTCTTTTAGTTTGCCCATCTGTTTCTGGATGATACGCAGAACTGAAATTTAGCTTAGTTCCTACAGCTGCATTAAGTGTTTGCCAAAATTTTGATGTCATTCTAGGATCTCTATCCAAAATGATTAACTCAGTACTCGTGTAATCTAAAAATTTTGTGTACGAGATCTTCTTTCTAAAATAGGAGAATCATCCTTCAAATTTCCAGCAATAAAATGTGCTACCTTTGTTAATTTATCAACAATTACTAAGATAACATCATGCTTATTTCTCGACATAGGTAAACCTTGTACAAAATCCATGCTTATTACTCACATTTGTACTTTGTATGCTATGAGGATACAACAAACCAGCTAGGTGCATATGTTCCGCTTTAACACGTTGACATTCAAGGCAATGTGTCACAAAATCAATAACATCCTTTTTCATTCCTTTCCAAAAATATTGTTGTTTTATATCAATGAAGCATCTTAGTAATGCCGTGGTGTCCGAGAAAATGTGAATTATGAAATTTAGTTAACAATTTCTTTCTCAAATCATTAAGCAAAGGTACATAGACTTTGTTTTCAAATCGTAAGATTCCTTCCTTATCAAAGCGAAAACCTTTAAACCTCGAATCATTAGAATCTGCAGCAAGTGATGCTTTTACTTGTTGAAAGTAAGAATCAGATTCCATAACACTTTTTTCTTCATCCTTATACTTTGAGTTCTAAGTGTTATAAGAGCAGAAATGTGCTTCCTAAGACTTAGAGCATCCACCACTCTATTTTATTTTCCTTTAATGTAACTTATGTCAAAATCATATTGAGACAAAAACTCTAACCACCTTTGATGTCTCACATTCAGATTTGGCTGAGTAAAAATGTACTTCGCCCAAGATGATCGCCAACTCAAATGATTTACCAAGAAAATAATGCCTCCAAACTTGGAGTGCATGAACAATGGCAAAGAAACTTTAAATCATGTGGAGCATAATTCAACTCATATAACTTAAGTTTTCTACTTTCGTATGCTATAACATGACCACTTTGTAACAAAATACCTCCTAGACCTTCACCGAATGCATCGATTACCACCATAAAATCTTCATTAGGATCTGCACTGTAAGAATATGTGCTTTGAAGTTAACTGTTCCGTCAAGGTTTTAAATGAAATTTCATATTTCTCACTCCAAACAAACTTTTTATCTTTCTTCTCTAAGGAAGTTATTGGTGCACTATCTTAGAAAAGTCTTTTACAAATTTCCTATAGTAGCTAAAGAAGTCCCATGAAGCTTCTAACTTCATGTACATTATTTAGGTGCGACCATTCCGTTATAGCTATAATTTTTGAAGGATCTACAACAATTCCATCTTTACTAATTACATGTCCTAGATAGTGCACTTTTGTGTCATAAAAGGAACATTTGGACAACTTACCAAACAATCGTCTCTTTTCTCGAAATTTCCAATGCTCATGATGCTCCTCAATACTTTTAGAATATATGAGAATGTCATCTAATAATACGAGCACAAATTTGTCCGAGTATTAGTGAAATATATTATTCATTAAATTCATAAATGTCACAGGTACATTAGTTAATCCAAAAGGTAAAACCGTAAACTCATAATGTCCATACCTTGTTCTCAAAGTTGTTTTATGAATATCCTCATCCTTAATTCGCAGATTGATGATATCCAGATCGAATATCTATCTTGGAATATACTTGATGCTCAACGCATCTCGATCGGATAAATCATAAATCCTAGGGAGTGGATATCTATTCTTGATTGTTGCCTTGTTTAACATTTTGTCATCGATGCACAATCTAAGTGTTCCATCTTTCTTTTTCAAAAAAATTACGGGTGCTCCCCAAGGTGAAACACTTGGTCTAATCAAACCCTTAGACAAAATTTCTTACAATTGAGCCTTAAGCTCTACTAATTCTATAGTATTCATTCGATAAGGTGCCTTAGAAATAGGTTCAGTACCTGGTTTGATTTCAATTGTGAAGTCAAACTCTCTTTTGGGTGGTAGACCTGGCAATTCTTCCGGAAATACATCATTGAAGTCTCTTAATAATAATATCGTTTCATAATATCGTTGCTTTCTTTTTTCATTCAATAATTTTTACTTCATATAAGTTACATCCTTTATTTTTAGCCTTTTTAAGTTGCAATGGGATAATTTTCTAACAAAATCTCACGTTTCACACCACGAATCTATGTTGTTTTCTGCAGTCATCTAAACAACTAATGTGTTTTTCAAAATAGTCCACTTTAGCCTTACATTCTACTAACCAATTAACACCTATGGTTACATCATAAGACCCTAAAGGTGCAACATAAAGATCAACCTTTGTGGAAAAGTTAGGTAAATCAAGGACTCCTCCAAAAAGACACATACTAACCGTATGAACAACATTATTACCATATTGTATAATCCATGTTTTATCCATGTTTCTAGCTTTTCTTTTTAATTTTGATGTTAATTTACTAGAAATAAAACATTCAGTAGCTCCGGTATCAAAAATAATAGTTATTGGTAAACCAAATAACTTACCCGAAACTTCTATGGGTGTGGCATGTTTCTCAGCCTACTTGTCAGCTACTGCAGCATGTATCTTGTGTTGCTGATTATGATCATCCTTCTTCAAAGGACATTGATTCACATAATGATCTTTGCCACAGTTATAACAGCCTCCTATAGGTCCCTTCCTAGGCTCGGTTTTATTTCCAAATTTTTAGAGTTATCAAGCTCGACCCCCATAGGACTTATGTCCATTATTATTGTTCTTGCAAAGTTGTTACGGTATTACCAAAGAAACTTGTTTGTTGCTGCTTTCTTATTTGCATCAGATGAAAACTTACTTTTCATTCTAAATTTCTTCCATGGTCCTTTCTTGGGTGCAAGAGAGGATGAAGAGGAGTTGGTATTCTTCTTCCTTACTTCCTCCTTGTGAGCAGAAATTGCCTTTAATTTCTATTCCTACCTTATGGCTTTTTCAATAACTCCTTCCATTATGGTTGGGCTGTGAACATCCACCTCTCCTCCTATAACAGGATTTAATCCCATGATGAATTTCCATATCTTGAACTTCTCATCAGTTTGGTACTAAGGTACATACTTAAGGAGTTTTGTAAATCGCTCCCGATACTCGATTCTGATTAACTTTCCTTGAGCTAAGCTCGAAATTCAGCATATCACTCATTATCATAATGTCCATTATTATAATAGAAGTTATAGTAAGGTCATATTTTTTTCACTCCAGGTTGATGAGGAGGAGGATGCTCATTAGAAAATAGTTGAATGAAACAATTATCAAGTAGAGTAAGTAAAATATCATGAGGATGATAGAGAGACTTATCAAAACATTAGGGTTTTTACTTGGGGAAGAGTAGGCTTCATAGTAGTAGTTATTTTAGGTTAATTATGATAAAAAAATATTACCACAATACAAAACCTTAATAGTACCGGGAAGAGAAGGAAAATCATATGGAGTAGTAGATGTGGGTTGTGTGGATGAAGTGGAAACAATATCATGGGAATGTGTGGAAGTTTTTGGGGAATAAATTCACACTCTAGGTTGATAAATCGAATCGCATGTGTCATAAAGAAGCCTCTCCTTAAGAGGGAAGATGAGGCCCTGCCAAAAGATATATTATGTTTCTAAATTTTTGGGCTTATAGATTAACTATTACATGTTAGCCTTAAAGTATAGGATATAATCAGTAACTAGATTAGCTTCTCCTTGATGTAAAGAGGGTAAACGCTCCTATGTAAATTTAGGATCCTTATTATCGGAAAAGCGGATGAGAAAGGCTTCTTCAAGTTCTATAAATGTGCTCATATGTCCCTTAGGAAGGTGGGTAAACCAATAAATTGCAAAGTATGAGTTAGACTCTACAAGAAATCCTTTAAAAGTAACATATCATTGTTCTAACAGGACATAGCCAAACTATACTATTTAATTTATAGATAAGGGTCAAATTTCTCATCAAAAAATTGAAATTCGGGCATGAAAAGTCATGAGGGGGCAAGATTGGAAGATTTTACGCCATATGGGGTTTCCATATATATTATTAGAATTAATTGAAGTGTGATAAGCCTTATGTTCAAATGGTCAAAGTATGTACTTTATGTTGTAAATCACCTACCACATGCATGAGAGAAAGGACCTCTTGAGGAGGTATCACATAAACATTCAGAGGCTCATTCGAGGGATGTATTTTACCATTTATAGTAACCATATGAACACTATTCTTTTAAAATATATATTGCATCATGAGTAGGCATATCAACATTTGGTGATTTATTTTTGCCTACAGATCTAAAGAGACCTCATCATTAGTTACTTCCAGTTTGTCTACAATAGGCTTATTTAAAGAGATAGTAATAGGATCAATACACAAGGAAACAACATACTCACATTCATTTAGACATAGAGAAGGTTTACTATTATCCTCAATGTTATCATTTATAAGAGGCGGGAAGAAACACCAATAAGAATATATTTTTTTCTTCCGAGAGTAAAAACAAAAGAAGAAACATAATCATGAATAGAAACATCATTATGAATAAAAACATCATTAGGAATAAAAACATCATTACTACATGAAATGACAATATCAACATTTGCATCACTATCTATAAAAGTAGAAGAACATTCATCTTCACTATCCACATATGTCGAGATCAAATAGGTGAGTAGTAGTATTAGTTCTTATAATACATGTAGTATAGACCCACCTAGGGGAGAGGTCATCATCATTAGAATATGAATCACACACACAATGGATTCTATTTCATGAGGAAATGCAATCTTATGAAAATTATGCAATTTAACAAGACAACCTAAGGAAGAGGTGTTATCATTAATAACCCAATCAATATCACCATACGCATACTCACAATTAACATCATCATTGGGATGTGGCTCCAATGATTCGATAATGTCATGGTCAACTTGCTTGTGAATAATCAATAGAAGTATGTAAAGTAGAAAACGCATGAGGTACCTCTAATATGGATAGAGATCTAATTGAAAATTCATTTGAATAAGGTATACTAAAATTATAGGTTGCACACTAGGAGATGTAAAGAAGGGTCGATACCATATGAAGGTGGAGTAATATAAGACGATGTATCATCATAACCATTAGCCACATCAGCTAGAAATCAAGCAAAGGTGGAAGAATAAACACAAGGGGAATAAACACGATGTAAGGTGCATATAGAACCTTGTCCTTGAATCCACAAGAGGAATGGACATGGTCGAGAGAGATGGCGAGTTTTTTTTCAAAGCAAGACTATAATCAGTAACTATCCCAAAACAATAAAATAAAATCTAAAGTAGAAAACTCATGAGGTACCTCTAATATGGATAGAGATCTAGCTGAAAATTTATTTGAATAAGGTATATTGACATTATAGGTGGCACACTAGGAGATGTAAAGAAGGGTGTATACTATATGAAGGTGGAGTAATATAAGATGAAATATCATCATAACCATTAGCCACATTAGCTAGAAATCAAGCAGTGGAAGAATAAACACAAGGGGAATAAACATGATGTAAGGTGCATATAGAACCTTGTCCTTGAATCCACAAGAGGAATGGACTTGGTTAGAGAGATGGTAGTACTTGTTTTGCAAAAGCAAGACTATAATCCGTAACTATCCCAATGCAATAAAATAAAATCTAAAGTCGCTAGGGCTTGGAAATCACAAGTCCTAGCTAATGATAGATAATCTAAACCCTAATGTTGCTTTGAAGGGTTCAAACAATAATACGTTCACAAAATTGTATCGACCCTAAATTAATTAAATGGGGTTAACCTACTTAATTTATTAGGATTGAATGGATGTTGCAAGAATTTGATCAATCCAAATTACACTCATTTGCAATGGATAATAGAAACTAGTGTATTACAAGCATGCCAAACTAATATACCACTTAGGAGTATTACTAGGGTTTGAGGGATGACTTGGCTAACTCAAGTTGACCTTTGTGCAGTTCTATTTGAATATGGAATGATGAATAACTAGAAATGTACCTAGATAAATTGTTACTTGCTCAAATATGCAGGGAAAGGACCATATAACTCAATTAGGACCATATCTTACAAACAACCCTTGGTGTATGGTTTTGACCTATGAATGACATGGTTCTAATTTTCTCTATATTTCTTCTTTGTCACATGTGTCAAACTTTGATATCTTTGACTTCACCTGTAACCCTAGATTTTGCACTTATACTTGCTAAACAATTCTAACCTCCTACAAGAACCGCAAGCACACATTAGATCAAAAATATATGCATATGATCAAGTCGAACTAACCGTGGCGGTCACCCCGTTTGTGATTCACCGAGTAATGTACTACATTTTAGGCTCAATGAAGTTTTCCTTGTACTTTGTGCAAGTATGCAAGTGACTACGGCCTTTGGCTTAGCTTTTCCCTTATGCTTCCACATTGAGAGAAAACTATGCTACTTTTCTCCCTTAAAAGCTGTAAAACTCCCATTTTAAGACTTTAGAATCAAGAGAATTTTTTTTTAAATAATGTTCACTGTTCTAAATAAAGCAATATTTAGAACAAACATTCCATGCCAATCAAATTCAATGGATAAACATATGCAGCTGTAATGACTCGGTGATTCACCGATCTATTCATTCCATAACTCGGTAAGCTACCGATCTATTTATGTTATCTTATGTATTGAATACATATTGTATACTTCATATACTTTGTCATCCTACCCTACACCGGGTATTGAGTGATCTGTTTAAAGAACATATCTGAATATCTGCTACCAATATTCATCTGATATCACGTTGTTTTAAACTTGGTGACATAGGACAACGCAACCAACAAATTTGTGATACTTTGGCCAAAGATTTATAACATACTGTGTATGTCACTATTCCTAGATGACATACTCGTCATTTTGGAATACGTCCTTCACCTCACTCTTCTATTATCATGATTGGTCTTTACTGACTACCGTCAGTCCACTTGTTCCAGTTTTTACCCTAGCCCTAGATAGAAACATAACCTATTATAGGAAGACGCTCACAAAGGCTTAGGGTAGATGGGCATACTCGTTTGACCTAAGTCATCCGAATGTGCAAACGTACCTTGAGCCTTTGGAAGCTAATTCCTATCCTAAATATGCTCCTATCCAGACCTAGAGAGAAACTAGGTTCAAGTCTGAGTTCCAAATGTGTGTAGATCTAGATGATCAATGTGGAAGGGTGATGCCACATGTCAACTACAACGTTGTATTCTCGAGAAGACCCAAGCCTTCTCGAAAGTACAACCTGCAGTTGGCGTGTGCCAACATCCTACAAAAACTACCTCATCGAGATGTACATACCCCAGGAGATTGTTAATACATTATTAGTTTGGATTAAAACCTGATTATAAGCAACCCTGCCAAACCCTAATCCAACGCTCAATAAGTTCTTCCTAAATTTTCTTCATTTAGCCCACTAAGAACTTCGTTATTTTCATAGTCACTTTTAATAATTGATCACATAGTTAAACTATCAATTAACCGTAACTGTGTAGTGTTATAATATGTCTTATTTAAAAAGTACAATAACTTTTTAGAAAGTTCATCATCCGAATATATCCAATATAAGGTAGACTTCATACAAAATGAAGTCTAATAAATTGTAGTCATACTTGCAAACCTTTTTGGTTTATATTCCATTAAGAAAGAGAAAGAGTCTTTCTCCACATGTTACGTGTTAGGGTTTATCCTACCCAATGTCCACATTTTCTTAATGTATGTTCATCACATGCTACATTATTATGTTATATAATTTAGATAACGAATATCATATTCTACAACTTAACAAGCTGCATCACAAGTAGGAAGATTGAACTAAATCCCTCTATCCAACTTATGAAAAGATAACCAATTAACATAAAAATAATATAAAGAATATCAACAAGATAGAATCCATCTCATCCATACAAGTACAAAATAATTTACACAACCAATACAAGTAAATTCTCAGCTTTCAATTAATCTTTATAACTTATACATTTACAAGCCTTATGCATTTAGGTATGTTGCGTAACAACCGTCTTCATTATAAAAGAATACTACATTTCCTTTTTCAATACATTCTATGCAAATGTGTAAATCGATTTATGCCCTTTTGTGCTATGATATGTAGTATGAATTACTAAAAGTTTCTTTCTTAGCTTAATAAGTGGTCCATAGATAAGTTCTTGCTAGATAATAAATGCTTGTAGTAAACATGTATATATATGCATCCTTTACTTTCAAATTTGAATATCGATAAGGATGACCCAAAACATAAGTACCAACAGAGGAAACAATAACAAAGAGACTCAACATGAAGAAAGGACCCAAAACCAAAGGGGCAAAGACCATACATCTTAGGTCAAGAACATAATATGGTCTGGACCATTGTCATCAAAAGCAAAACAACAAATTGCAAAGACCGAAGATATATGTTAAACAACATAAAAGTATAAGAGAGAATCAAACAAATCACAAATTAGAAGACAAATCAAGCAATACAACAAGGAATAATTTCATCGTTTAGGACTCACATATATAAATTTTGTCAAAAACATGATGTAATAATGATTTTGTGTTGAATTTAATGTCTGCGTAGGGAGGTTGTAAAAGATGGCTATACAAATATGAAAACATGTGAAATGTGATATAATTGGACTACACATCAAGGTTGTCTCATAAGTACCACCACTAACTAGCCTCATGCAACTAGAGAAGGTTGAGCGTAACCTTTTCTAATTGCTCACCACTCTTGGCAATGTCCCCGAGGACAACACTTCGGGGAAGCCAATACGCCAATAATGCCTACGAAAAGCCAAAGTGAGTAAAAGTGAAAAATTAAGTGTATACACTCTCCCCCCATATTATTCTCGTGGTTCTGGGAAGTTGACACATATATACTTGTATGATTCTATTTGTTTCCTTCATAGGCCATTTTGTCTCTTTTTGCATTTTTCTTAGGGTCTTGTGTTCCTTTTGTTAGTTTTCTCTCTCTTTGTGTGCCATATTACACGCCAATAGGGTCAAAATTAAAATTCAAGAATTCTTTCAATACATGAGTGCATTAGTCCATTTATGCCAATACACTAACAATGGTTCATTTTATACAAGAGTTATATTGAATTTGTAAAATGGAGTTTATTGTTTCAATAGAATTTTGTGCCAAAAGCATAATTCATGCATTTGGAGAGCATGCAACATTTACTACTTGTTGCATACATTTGAAAAGCTAAGGGTTGAGATGTTTGTATACAAAAAGTCCCTACTAACTTGTATTGAATGTCGATTTCTAAATTGCTTAGACATGTGGGGACTAATAATAATGAAGGGATAACACATATCTACAAGAACTTCATTGATTTTTATGGGTCTTGTAAGGTATTGAAATCAAATTATGGCCTAAAGCAAGGAGAAAATTTACAATTTTCTTGCAATGAAGCGAGGTTTGTGGAGTTTAGAACCAGGCATTCTCTAGTGAAAACTCAAAGAAAGAACAAGGAGCAATTTTTGTACTTTATATGACTAAATGCGTACTTGTAGGTTCTGATCATGGTGGTCAAATACAATTGTCTTTGCAGATGATAGTTGTACATTAAATAAAACATACCATAATTTAGCGATGAGAATTTACAGGACTTTGTACAGCTCCCTTTTCTATCTTTGCTCTGATCAACAACATACATGTTAATTCTATGTATAATTTTGAGGGACCACAATACCAAACAGAAACAAATTACAAAACACTCACGGTACAGAAACTGATGTTCATTCCTAACGGGCTTTGGAAAAAACCGCTTGATCCACCTGGCAAAGCGAAAACCGGATTTGTGAGTTGTTTTATGAGCAGGAAAGAAAGACATGCGGGTTTCGACGGATCCGGTGCTCCGGCTGTGGAACAACATGGGCGGCGGCGCAGTTGCAGAAGAAGAAGATGAAGAAGAAGACTTCTTCTGCTTCTCCACAGGCGCTACATATTTCGAATTGAAGGTTGAAAATGGTGACCTTTCTGAGTCCACGGCCTCCCCGGGAATCGAACCGGTACCCCATACGATACCAGACGACCCCTGTCTTCTGAATGATATCTCTGACCTCTTCAGCGACTCTGCCATTTTCCCCACAACGAGAAGCAAAATGAAAATGAAAATGAAAAAGCACGGCAATAATTCGAAGACAAGACCTGAATTGTGGGTAATTTTAATTGGTATACAGTTGGAGGAGATGCTCATCCCTTTTGTCTTCATATGCTTGTTTTTAATGGCGGTGTTGAGCATGGGCAGGAGCAGGCTCCTCCGTTGAATGCCTCTCACTTTAAAGTCGTTTCAACATAGGATTGGGATTGGGATTAGACTTTAGACTTTGCATTAATGTGTTAGTTGTCACTCTAGGGGTCTATGTCTTTGTTGTTTTAGGTGGTTTTGGTTGTGGGTTCAAACAAATCTCTTTTTATTTATGGTGTTTAGAATCTTACATTTACACGTTTGAAAAATTGATCGCTCCAATCATTAAGGTGGAGGTTATTCTCCCGTAGAATGCACCCTCATACATCCATGCCCCATCATTAATAGATTCATATCATGCATGGAAGGGCTCCGCCGAATCCTGCCAAATCATGGGCGGATTTGTTTGTAAATATATGCATTTGGAATGTTGTAGTCGCATGTGTGAAGTGGTAGCTGAATTGGTGGGAAATGTGCTGACAGATGACATGTCTTTTTATTCCCACAAACAACTATGAAGTTTTTACAAAACATTAAAAAATACATTGTTTTTCAATAACAAAAATTGCAAAAAAACTAACTATTATCGCGTCTACCACATGGCAGCAGATGGACATGATGGATGCATAGATATTTTTATGTACGACGATACATTGTATCGAGAAAATAGCCTCCGCAATCACTAATCCGTATTTAATTTAATAAATAAAAATAAAAACACTCAATAATAAATTGGGCAGGAAATCCAGCGTGCGAAGATGATTAAGGTGGTCCACACACAATTAAGGCGGCAAAAGATTCCAAATCACATGGATGAGTGGAAACGCAATCTTGGACACTATGCTTTAAATATATTAAAGTTATACAGTTTTCATTTAGGAAATCATTGACCTTAAATCATGTCTATGCTAAATTTCTAGACTAAGACATATATTTAATAAAGATAACTCATGCATGGGAAACGGTACACGCACATGCGTATGTTGATTGATTTTCCTATTTTGTTTCAGGTTTTCCAAAAATAAAAATAAAAAATAAAAATATTCCAAAAAACTAGCACCATCACCCTTTAGGTGTCCATAGGTGTATGTGGAAGGTCACTACGAATAATTTTGTTCATGTAAATGACTAAGATATACATTTAACAAGTTTACCGGACTAAGTTAATATATAATTTTTATTATAGAAAAGTTGTTTGCATGATAATACTTTAATGATGAGAATATTCTTCAAATTTTGTCAAGAACAGAAATTAATAATAAGAAACATCTTGACTGTCTATATAAAAATAAGTAATTATGAATTATTAATGAATAATAAATATTATTTTTAAGCTTTTGGAAATCTACACATTTAAAAAAAAATCCACGTATAATCTATATGCTTTCACATTTTCATACATTCTAATAGGATACTACAATGTTTCAACACATGATAACAATATAGCTTGATTCCTTGTAGAGAAGTTTTCAATGAGTGACTTTACACTTTCGTTTAAATTTCCTTGAAAATTTTCAAGATCTTTCTCAAAAATCTCATTTTTATATATCACGCAATTATAACATTTTATAAGACCACAATTATTTGAAAATCTTTAAACCTTACCACGAACACCATTTTTTTACACATGACGCAATTATAACATTCGATATCCCATATCTCTTTTAGGCATTTTAAAAACAATTCACAAGGATTGTGCTTCCACATTGTGACACCAGCTTTATCAAACAAAGATGCAATTTCAATTACGATTCGAGGATGCCCGTATTTTGTTTTGATGACCCATTTTGGTGCAAGCAACAAATATGTTGTCAAATGTTCTACAATTGTTCCATATACCGTAGGAATTAGATTCGCAAAAAAGTTTCCAACTCCATATCAAAATCAATCTTATGCATATCATGTAATCATCGCAGTCATCAAACTATACTTAAGAGCATCCACCAAACTGTAAAACTTGAAATACATGCTGACATTGGTTATTTTTTAAAAAAGGGTCTTTGAAAAATGCAAATTCCTTACATAAGTATCATCATATGTTTTCTTTCCTTGTTTCAAGACTTGTAATTTTGCACATACTTCGATAATAGTAGTGAGAGCTTATGGTTCGGGTTTTTCACTTTCCATTGCATCCGATAAGAAACATGAAAGCTTGTGTCATTATGCCAATTTTGAACATGAATAACAATCAAATAATTCCAAAAGATTGCATCCAGCTTATAATTTTTATATAGGTAATCAATTGAACTCTTGAATATTATTAAACTATACTAGCTTTCATTTTATTACAAGGGAGTAAGTGATACACTCTAAATATGGAAATTGAAAACAATGATCGATTTATTCAACTATTTCAATGGTAGAGATACATCTAGTATTTCATTACCATAAAAAAATATTCAATTAAGAATTATAAACCTTAACATTAGGGACTTGATTCACAAGAGTAGTAAAAAGTTCAATTATTGCGATTTCATCACCATTGTTTATGGTGATTTTCGGTTAAGTGTTATAATGTTGAAATACCAAAAAATCAAATAAGGTAGGGTTTACCGATACTTGCGCCGACAAATGCAATGTTGGGATGATTGGGTACACGAGCAATGAAAGAGGCTCCTCCTATTGCCAAGTGAGAAGACCTATGTATGAAGACAACTAAACAAAATTTTTAGATAAATATGCAATGAGTTGCTCGGAAAAGGATGATCTCGGGAATCCAAAGGGCTTCCTTAAAGGGTGCCAACCCATTTGATACAATCAAGTGATTTGGTAATGATAAGACAAATGACAATGATTTAGAACACGAGAGGGATATGAAGATCATGCTCCGTGTTGTAGGTAGCCCAGGCTAGGGTTGTGGCAAGCTCGAAGTCCTGGAAGTAATCAAACTAGAATCGCTCCGCAACTTCACGTTCTTCTTGTATGATGTCAACTTATTCCTCGATGTCTTCGAATTCTAGTGTGAGGGAAATAATGCACAAACTCGATCATGTGCAATATTGAACTGCTCCTAAACAAAACGCTACTAGATGATTGAGAGATCATATATGCTAGTGATAGGGTGTGAAGGACTCAAAGCAGTCATCTACAAAACATGCATCTTACAAACAACCGATTAGACCAGAAATAAATTGTTTAAATTATGATAAATGTTAACGATGATTTAAAAAGATAGGGATCAACGACGATCGGAATCGATGTCGATCGGGAGAAAATGCTAACTTTGATAAAACACGATAAAATAAATAATGATTAGTGCCAGAGAAAATGTGCTAGTGGTAAGGTAAACTATAAGGACCCTAAAAACAATAGAGATTCAGATGTATTTAGGAGGCTAATGAAGGAAAAAGAGGTCAAGGACTAATCGACGACGATTATTGTTGAAATTACAAATAATATAAAAGTTGGATCAAATGAGCAAACGAAGAACCGAATGTAAAATAAGTGCGAGATGATGGTGTAGGCGACTAAATACATACTATAATTAATGTAAAATATGAGTGAAATAGGTAAATAGTGATGTACTAACCTTTTTTTCTTTGTGTAAGGGTGACAGAGCTCTAAGAGGCTTGATTGATGATATGATGAGGTTCTCTTATAGACACAAAATTATGCACTTTACACATAATTTGGCCTAGTCTTATAATACTATTTAGAAGGTTCTCAAGCGTATAAAGTAATAATTAATCCCACCTTTTGGACATCTTTATTTTATATTTTATTTCATAGTTCCCATGTATTTTCCAAAACTTATCCACCCATTTCACAACTGCCCCAACATTCTAGCCCTAAATTAAGGTGCCCCAACCTATAATGGCCCTAGGTGCCCCGATCTATGCAAACCCCATTTTGCTCATTTTTGGGTCATTTCTAGATGTTGGTCATCTTTATCTTTTTCTCAGTCGGCCTTGTCGGGATTAATTACTAAATTAAGCTTAAGAGCCCTATAAATATAAAGCTATAAGACCATAATGAGGGTCTAGGTCATAACATTACACACTACTATCACTCCATCTTGGGCTATTGCATCACTTGCATCCACATAGTGTCATGCATCAAGGCTAGGAGATCTGCATCACACACACTTCATAGGGGGGATTCTATTCTATTCCATGCACACATGCTATTTACATTTTCTATAGTTACTATTTCTCACTACTTCACAAAGTGCAACTAACACGAGAGCACCTAGGGCATGACATGCACACACTCACTATAACTACATCCGGTCCCAAATGTAGTGCATCGCTCAATGATAAGTCCACTAGCTTGGCAGTGAGAGGTCAATCCGACCCATTCATTTGCATATTTTATTTTTCTAGGGTTTGATACTTCTTTTTGCATTACAGGTCATTTTCCACTCATCCGATATATCCAATGCGACAAATAGGAAGTTTCAAACCAACTTGTGACCATACTAGTTGCAGTTTTGAGAATTTACAATGTTCAGAGCGCCCATATTGCAGACCAAGGGTCCCCAGGTGCCCCGATACACTCCCAAGTGCCTCAATCACTTCAGATCTGCCCTTCATAGGGTCCTTGAGTGTTCGTCTACATTTCCAAATTTTATTCTCAGACTGTGACAACTGACAATCACTTCTAATCAGCTAAGCTATTTCTCTCCCTTCTCTTACACATTTAGGTTTTATTTCACTTAGAATAGTTTACTTGCATTTATTTCATATTGTTTTAGTCTTTTATACAATGTTTTAGTCCTCCTAATTAGATTAACTAGGATTACCACTTCCTTGCATTTCATCCCAATTTTAGTTAATCATTTTGGTGAACCCGACTTCCATTTTTTGTTTATGCCCATTACTCGTAGCGGTCATTTTGGCCCTCTCCATTATTGTGAGCTTCCTTCTTCTCTTCCCCATCCCTCTAGATCCATGGTTGACATACCTCCCTCTATAAATGAAAACCCCTTAGACACCTCCACCCAGGTTCCCCTTCACAAAATCAAACCGTAGTTAGTGAAAAATCCTATGACGAGGACACCAATGTTGACCAAGAACAACTTGATACTCTCATAGATTTTTTCCAGCTTTACATGAGAATCCCACTCATCTAACTCATGTTTTATGCTCTACTCGTGGCTAAGAAAGCTCGTGAGGCATCCCTACCTGTTTATTCCGCTCTTATGGTCTCTACATTGCCTGTATATACTCCTCCTATTACAACTACTACCCCTCCAACCCATCAAGGTGACTTCTAGTATCCCGATTGGTTCCTCCTCTAATTCCCCGACTATGTGTCATTATACCAAGATCTTCAAAACCAAATCCACTAGTTATAATTCGCCACTTCTAAAGGACCCCTACCGCTCAATTCCACCTCCTTGTTGCATTCTCCATTTGTGCCATCTATCTCTGCTTACTCGTTCCCATCTAACTTCATCTCTCCCAAACTACCCATTTTTAAAGGCCACAGTGACCCACAAGAGCATCTTTGTGCTTTCCATGTTGCTTGTCTCAACTATGCTGATGATCTTACTATCCTCACCAAATTGTTTCCGTAGTCTATAGGATTATGCGATGAATTGGTTCTATGACTTACCCTTCCACTCAGTGGTTTCATTTATATATCTGGCCGACGCTTTTCTCACACACTTTTCTATAAATATCGGTTCCACACTCTCTTATGCCCAACTTGCTCAGCTTAAACAAGGCCCCACCAAACACTTCCCTGATTACGTCTTACGATATAAGAATAGTGTCATCCAAATGACTAATGTCCTTGCCGACTTCGAACTATAAGATTTATTTTTCCATTGTCTTTTTCCACCTCTCCACGATAGCGTGCTCTTTGAAACTTTTCCATCATTTGACCAACTTTGTCATGCTTTGAAACTACGTGAGACTAAACTAGTCTCTATCAAAAAGCTCAAATATCAGGATGCCCCTTCTTCCTCCACCTACATTCCAAGTAAAACACTATTTAAGGTGCCCACATCAATCTAATAATTCATAGAATACTGTTAATGTGGTCTCCACTCCTAGGGAATTACACCCTCAGCCATACCGATGTCCTTTTACTAAACTTAGCACCTTGTTAACTATCTTATTGCCACAACTCATTGATAGTAATCTCCTTACTCTGCCACCACCTTTATAACTTGACCCATCCCGACCCAAAGGGCGTAACTTTGATGACCACTCTTATTGTGATTATCATCAATGTGTTGGGCATTCCACTGATCATTGTTTTAAGCTCTAACATCTTGTCCAAGACCTACTCGATAGTGGCCATCTTGAGCTCCCAGAATCCCCCACATCCATCCCTACCAATGATAACCACAAACTCCAAATCTTTAACAACCCCCTACCCAAACACGATACTAAACAAGTTGATTCATCCTCTAACTATGTCTTCCATACATTGTCTTCTCCCCCTAGCCCTCTCAACTTTCTCATTTCTCACACTACCACTTCAGCACCGGTTATTTCCTTCTCCAATGCTAACTACCACGCTACATTCGTCTCCAACCATTTACATATACAATCCTCTATCGGCTCATCCTTTATCAACAACACTAAAGTTGATTCCTCTTCCCCCATTAGCGCATGTTCCATGTCCTTCTTACGATCTCTCGGTTACTCTTGATCACAAATCCACTTCCCATTTAATCGACCCTATAGTGTTGTTGTTAAGTTACATATCACAGTTGGTCCTCTCACTCTTCTCCTCCCTTGCCTTGTAAGTCAAACTATTAATGAATGTGACTTACTTCTCAGCCTCAATTGGATTCATAAAACCCAAGCTATTATTTCTATAAATCATTTACGACTCAAATTTGTTTACAACAACCAAGTTATTTCTATTAACAACATTCCTCCTTCCCCTCAATTATCAACACCTTCTTGTTAAGATATTCGTGTGTCTTCCCCTCTTACTCATACAACTCCTTTGACATTTCCCACAACGCATCCGATTCCTAATTCACCACCTCGATTGGCCTCTCTACAACCACACCACTCCATTAGTCCCACACGTAAGCATATGCCTATTCCTAAGACCATTACCACATTATGTTGTCGATCACTACCTCGCTTTATACCACATGGATCATCCTCTCCTCCACAAGATGGTGCCTCAATCTCCATCACCTACACACTTTACTACATCTCGATAATTGGTCTTATGTGCATCCATCACATGCATATTGGCTTCATTCCCCACACAATTTGTCTCACATACCACCCTTACTCGACCATCATCCTACGCTTTCATCATCTCTCACCCACCTATCGATGGATCTTCATCCTTCACTCTCATCGGGTAATTCCACTTTCCAGACTACTTGGGGGGATCACCATTACCCAATCCCCCTTCCTCATATTAGCATAGCTTCCTTCTTCTTCATTCATTCCTTCATCCATAGGCATATTTATTTCACACCATAGCCCCTTGTTACCTAATGACGCACTCTTGTGCTTTGGTTCACACTCGATTGTTGAGGGATTACTATTACATTGAACCCCACACACTACACTATAGGTTCTACGTATTTAAATTCTATCACATATACCAAAATCCTACATCATCCTTCCTATACATAGCCTACATCCTACATTATCCTATACATAAATCATCTCATATTCCTTTATACATCATCTATCTCCTACACACTACACTAACTATCATTTCATCTGCATCTAGTTTTACATCCCTTTCTTACATTCTCTATTTGTGCTAGATTTCATCATACATGAGTCTATTTTTACCTGTCATCCTTACAAATTGTATTTCTATCTACACACTTTTTACATTTCACACCTTACACATTCCATACCCATTACACATTCTACATTACATTGTCACACATTCTATTTACATACACTAGCATTTACATCACATGTCCATCCCTTAGTCGATTAAACTACATTGTCTTCTACGCGCTACACTCACCACCCTATGACGCACTCTAGTTCCTCGGTCCATACTTGACTTGCCAAGGGTTTACCAATCAAATGGACCTTACCTACATGTGACATATCATCATACCACATTCATTGGATTAGTGACCAACGTTTTCTAGGCTATATCATCACCCACACACATCATCACATACCATAGTGGTATACACCTTAGGTTAAATCACCACTCTTTTTCATCAATTCTACATCATCCTATTACATTCTATCATCTCCTATTATATCATCCTATTACATTTTTCTTTTCTCAATTCCAAACGATTCCATTACATTATCATGCCTTCAATCATCACATATAGTGGTATACACCCTAGGTTAAATCACACCACTCTCTTCATCAAATTCTCATTATCCTCTTACATCCTATATCATCAAATATTCTATGTCATTATATTACATCATCATTTATCCTACTCATCACTTAGTGGTATATGTTTTAGGCTAAATCACCACCTCATTCTTATTCATCATGTAGTGTTCCATGCTTAGTGTTAAACCACCACCTTCCATTATCCACCATATACTCATATACGCTCCATCCAACTTCATCACCCATCTCGTAGTGACATACACTATAGGCTAAATCGTCACCTTCTTCTTCCATCATGTAGTGATATACGCTTAGGGATAAATCATCACTCACCTATTCAACCAAGTCGTGATATACGCTTTAGCTATATGGTTCATGCACATTACTATACAATCACATACTTCATCACCACTTACTACCGCTCCTCCCATAGTGATATACGCTTAGGAATAAATCATCACTCCTCTATTCAACAAAGTCGTGATATACGCTTCATATATAGGTTCACGTACATCCTTCCCCATGTCACATTTCATCACAACTACATATACACACTCATCACAATGCACTAGACACAACCTACACTACTCGACCATTTCCCGATGACGCACTCTCATTTACGGTTCATTCTTGACTTTGACTGAGGGGGAAAAAAATGAACCTCACTGCACTTCCATACACTTGGGGGCATGTTGCTCCTATCATTCCATCTTGCATTCCATTCCATCCATCCAAACATACTACATTGTCTTGGTGGCATTTACTCTTGCTTACTAGTGTTTTGCATGCTCACTTTATTACACATGTTATCTTTCTTTCTTATATGTCATTATCATACACACATGCGTGTTCACACCTTTGTTTAGTGTGATCACAGATACAAGACATTTACACATGATATGGATGCTCACCTTCTACCCTTACCATATTGGTTGCTGGGGGCATCCACATTCATCTCATACAGGTGTTATTGTTTCATTTTGTACTTAACATCTTATACTACTTGTTCATACACACTTTGACATATTGGTTATCACTCTAACATGCTAATGGGTGTTCCATGTCAACACTTTTTTTTAGGATTACATGTTTCCATGACTACTTATTTGTTTCTACTTGTCTTCTTTATTTTACCTTTGTATGCGGGATTTTCCCTTTGTTTGTGTGCACACTTGTCTATTTTTGTGGCCATGATGGCCTTGTGTGTATTGTGACATCATGAGTGATGTCCCATGTTTGTAACCCACTTTGTGTGGTCTTCTTGTTGTTTCTTGCATGTTTACACTACTGTGCTTGGTAGTTTTTCTACATTGTCTGCATATTTTACACTTATTACATGCATGTGTTTTCGGACTAACACTTGTATTAGCTAGCCATCCCCTTTTTGTGCGCACTTGGTATCTACCAAGCATTTTCCCTTTCCCCTACAGGGCAGAGTTCTACAGGTCAGAGTGCGGTTGGTCCTCTTTTTTGGCCACATTCTCCTTCCAGGGTCATCACATGTGCCTCCAAAGAGGAGGGGAATCAATGAGGGTTTTCTATTAACAAAATGTATTTACATCGGTTCAGACACAACGAGTGAGTTCAGACTAGTCTACGAACTCCATACACAACGGCCTTAATAGGACATGGTGTCCTTTGGCAATTATGTGGAGTGGTTATAGGCTCAGGGGTTATAGTGGTTGTGCCTCTCTACACTTATCCATCCAATGGCATCGGATCACCCAAAAAATAGGAAAGTACTGAGATCTCTTTAACAAATTCCAAGTAGAAGTAGTTAGAGTTAGAGGACATAGAGCATTTCCTCCCTACACTTCTTTAGCTAGGGTGGCGTGAGATCACCCAAAACTCGCGACATTACAAGATATCCTTCTACACCCTTTTTCTTGAAATAGATCAGGTGCACATGTTCCATTTACATTTTTTCTAGCATTTTTTACATTTGTTGACTTTACACGTGTATTTTACACAACGTTTTTACATACATACATATTTGACTACTTGATCGTTTTCTCCTTTCACTTCCATCGTATGAGAAACAAGAGCAAGAGAATTGGGGGCAAAAACAACAAAAATGACAACAAACAACGACAACACACCATAATGGTACTTGCCATACTAACCATGTAGGTACATTACACACCACAAAAACTACACATGTGTTCCACCCTAGGTTCACTCTCATCACTTTTTATGCACATTTTTCATCTTTAGAATCCACACTCCTCCACATTTTTTTTTTTTCATTCCACGCTTGAGTCTAGTCCATCGACATGTATTATTCTACACTTTACATGGATATCAGGTACACATCTCTATCTACTTTATATTACAAGCTTTCGATCACCAACATAAAGTGAAGAATAAAATTATGCACTTTACACATAATTTGGCTCGGTCTTATACTACTATTTAGAAGGTTCTCAAGTGTACAAAGTACTAATTAATCCCACCTTTTGGCCATATTTATTTTATATTTTATTTTGTAGTTCCCATGTATTTTCCAGCACTTATCTACCCATTTTACAACTTCCCCAACATTCTAGCCCTAAATCAAGGCGCCCTAGCTTGTATTGGGGCACCCCGGTCCCACCCTGGGCACCCCGATCTATGTAAACCCCCTTTCGCTCCTTTTTGGGTCATTTCTAGTTGTTGGTCATCTTTATCTTTTTCTTAGTCAGCCTTGTCAGGATTAATTACGAAATTAAGCTTGAGAGCCCTATAAATATAAAGTTATAAGACCATAATGAGGGTCCTAGGTCATAACATTACACACTACTATCACTCCATCTAGGGCTACATCCATTACATCACTTACATCCACATAGTTCCATGCATGCATCAAGGCTAGGAGATCTACATCACACACACTTCATAGGGGAGGGATTCTATTCTATTCCATGCACACATGTTATTTACATTTTCTATAGTTACTATTTCTCGCTACTTCACAAAGTGTGACTAGCATGAGAGCACCTAGGGCACGACATGCACACACTCACCAGAACTACATCCGGGTCTAAAATGTAGTGCAATGCTCAATGATAAGTCCACTAGCTTGGCGGTTGAGGTCAGTCTGACCCATTCATTTGCATCTTTTATTTTTATAGGGTTTGATACTTCTCTTTACATTGTAGGTCATTTTCTAGCTCATCCGATATATCCAATGTGAAAAATAGGGAAGGTTCGGAACTAACTTGCGACCATACCAGTTGCAGGTTTTGAGAATTTACAATGTTTAGAGTGCCCATATTGGATAATAGGGCATCTCAAGGCACCCTAGCACACTCCCAAGTGCCCTAGTCACTTTAGATCTTTCAGATCTATCCTTCGCAGGTCCCTGAGTGTTCATCTGCACTTCTAAATTTTATTCTTAGACTTGCGACAACTTACGATGATATCACCTAATCAACTAAACTATTTCTCTCCCTTCTCTTACACATTTAGGGTTTTATTTCACTTAGAATAGTTTACTTGCATTTATTTCATATTGTTTTAGTCTTTTATTACAATGTTTTAGTCCTCCTAATTAGATTAACTAGGATTACCACTTCCTTGCATTCAGTCCCAATTTTAGTTAATCATCTCCATGATTTTGGTAGCGGGGTGTTTATACTTCAAGCGAAATGATGGTGTACGAATGTGTAATAGTTTTCTCGAATCCAAATTCACTAACTCGGGAAATGGAGGAGGAAGGTGGCTAAATAGAATTGATGGCATCCAAAATGATCGTTAGCGATCATAGATTGCCATCGATTTTTCCAGAGAGGTTACAAAAACCAACAAAGGAAAGATGGAAAATGGTTGAAACCACTTTCCATCCAAGGTTTTAGGTTGTTTTCTAAATGGTGGGAGGTTAGGGATTTAGGTAGGAAGAGGTTAGGGGGTTAGGATGGGTAGGATAAATTAGGCTAGGTTGGTTTTAAGTGGTTAGGGGAAGGTACATGAGATTTACGTGGGTAAATAAGGTTTTATGATAGTAGTTTATAAGGTACTTATGATAACGATAATAATTATGATAGTGATTAATGTATGTCGGATCACCTAGGGGTGAAAAAGAGGTGTCTACATTTTCCCCTTTTTGTTGAGTTGTCTGTAGGCACATACTACGAGACAAAAAATATAGCACGAGGATGCCCCCATTTTTATAAGGATTTTTTTCCCCTCAAGCCAATGGTGAATTTTTTTGTCATTGGATTGTTTGGATAGGTTTTCTTTAATAAGCTCCATGATTTTATTGTAGTCTAAAATGACCATGTTGGAGGATTTTGTAGAGATGGTAGTAATGGGAAACACTTGGTAATGGACATTATACAACCTTTGAGGGTGATGATAATGTGGACATCCTATGAATGCATGCTTCGGGAAGGCCATTACATAGAGAGGATCCAATGGGAGTGCTCTTGCAAGGATGTGTGAAGCCGTGGGACCAAAGGGTTAATGGAAACATACATAATGTGCGGAAAAATTGATGTATGGTCAAAACAGTTTTGACAAGGTTACAGGTATCAAAGAATAATTATAAGGCTTTTGATGGTGTTGTAAAGTTGATAAGAGAGGTTAGGTGACCAAAATAGATAAGGTGTGTTAAAAAGGCTAACATCGGTGGTGATTCTAAAATGGAAAATATATAAGCCAAGTTGGGCATAAAAATGGCTCATTTATGATGTGCCATTTTGTGATTTGAGAGCTCTGGGTTGTTGTTTTTGAGTTTTTTTAAGAGATGGAGGTGAGCAAAAACAAAAGGAAGAGGCAGACGGACCGGGAGAGGGGTAAGTAGGTTTGATTTTTATTTCATTTTGGTTTTTGTGATTTTTTTTTACTTTTATAAAATTTAGGTGCGAATGCCGATAGACATCGATCGGGTGGATCGTCGTTGATTGGTTTAATGAAAAAATCACCGATTAGCAATCGGTGGTGATCGAATTGATTTTTTGATAAATTTTCTAAGTGATGTGTTTTCTTGTGTGTTTTTATAGGTGACAGTGTAGACACAAAATCATGCACTTTGGGTAATTATCTAGTCTCGATTACATACTACTATTTACATTATTCCTATGTAAGGATGATACTAATCAACCCATGTATTTGATCACCTTTCTTTTATTTATGATTCTACTTTTAGTCTTACACTTCATTTTATCATCCGTATTTTCATACTTTGGTATTTGTCATTATGGACACCAAGTGCCTAGCTAGGATGCCAGTGCTGTGCACCCCTATCCTCTTTGGGCGCCCTTGCCCTATTTGTACTTTGGTCACACTTTTCGAATCCTTTCTAGCCATTTGAGCATCTTATATTTTTGGTAGTTAGAATTTTTAGGGTTAATTACGAAGTTCAAGAAAGGGAATCATATAAATATAAATTTATGTAGTCATAATAAGGGACCAAGCACTAAACATCTACAACTCCATTTACATCCATCTAGCTCCATCACAAGAGGAAAAGGATGGTTCATATACATCACACTTCATGAGGAGGTGAGTCTATTGTTTCCATGCACACATTGCTTAAATTATACATCTAGTTACTTTCTCACTACTCACAAAGTGCGAATGACACAAAAGCAACCTAGGTACAATTCTACACACACACAAAACTACATTGGGTCTGCGACGTAGTGTAGTTATCAATGATAATTCCATCATTTTAGAAGGTGAGTACACTTTGACGCCTTCATTTTAATCTTTATTTTTAGTGTTTGATGTTTTGTTTGGGGTTTTATAGGTGATTCATTCATTCCAGATTTACAGAGACATTCGGTAGAATTTAGCGACATACATGCAACAAAAGGTTAACAAGTGTGAACCTCTTCCTATACCTCAGAGGATGTTTTATGAGCATCTACTTAGACCAGGGTGTCAAGAATCCGAGCAGGGTGCCCGTGGGCACCCCTATCCTTCTTCGGGTGCCCCATTCCAGGTCAAATCTTTCGAACGTGAATTTTTCCGAGGATTACGTATGACGGAGTCCTCCATCTCTGTTTAGCTGGTCTCCACTTTGTGAAACAATCCAAAACCTCTGCGAATCAACTAAGGATCTTATAACTCTCTTTGCACATTAGGGTTTCATATTTTCATTACTTAGTTTCTTGGGTATTATTTCAGTATTTTAGTATTCATTTATTTAATGCAAACTTGCATTAGATTAGGCTATTATATTACATTTCACCATATTCATTTTGGTGAACTGAACTCGATCTTCATGCTCTTAGGATCCTCATTATTTTCTTATCATTCTAGAATATTGTCATCATGAGTATCTCAATTAATGATTTCTTTCTTTCCAATCCTGACTTAAGACACAAAGTACATCTCCTTCCTACTACTCGCATTCTTGTTGATATGCATCTAGATTTCGTATATAACTCTTTTGTTGATGCATTTTCTCAACATATAGCTTTCCCATCTAACCCTCATGTTGATATTTCTATTTTTGACAATGATCCACCCTTGCATATCATGATTCACATCTATAATGTGGGCATCAAGCATACTCTAATTGACAATGGATCTGAACTTAATCTTTGTCCTATGTCCTTCCTTGAAAAGCTTGATATTTATGTTGTTAATGTTAGTCATCATCTCTCTCTCTTCATGCATATGATGGCTCCATTCACCCATGCATAGGTCACATTGTTTTACCTATCACTATAGGGCCAAAAAATCTCAACATAATCTTCTTTGTCATTGAATTTCAAGTTTCATATCACTATTTTCTTGGCAGGCCATGGCTCCATCCCATGCAAGTTGTTTCTTCTACAGTGCATCATTGTGTCAAATTTATACATGAGGGTGTCGAGTATACTATCCTTCGTGACCATCATCCATACAAATATTATGACCATGATCCAAATAATATACTTCCTATTCCAATAGCTAACATTGCTTTGATGACTCACAACCCACAAATGAGCTACCACATTTACCACCACTTGAAGGTTTTATTTGCATGATAGATTCCATACTAATTACATTTATGCCTCCCCCTGATTTTACCACTTCCATGATTATTTATCGAGCCTATCCATATAATGAATGTCACTCTAGCTACTCCACTTTCTCATGTACTTCCCGCATCATTACAACCTCCATTAACATGTACACTTTTCATGAATGATTATTATTGGGAGCATATTCCATTCGATCCTACTTTTGATGATATAGTATGTACATATGATGGATTTACTTGGCTAGGATTCACTTTTGAGGATCTCTATCCTCCGCTGCACTCTTCTCACCTTTATCATGGATTCATTCACATTATTTGATTATGGTCTACGTATCTTTCATCTCACAATATTTCTTACGCGAGTCCTCACTCTTCACCACTTACATTAGGAAAATCTTGGCTTGATTACATTGGGGGCATGTTAGATCCTAATCACACTGATATATCATTTCCCATGCCCTTTGGTCATGTATTCATCTGCAAAAGTTCCTTTCTGGATATACACAGAACCTCACTCATTGGTATGCACATGGGTGTCCATTACCACCATTCATTGATGAGGAATATGCCATGGGAATTGTTGTCCCAAATAACTCCCCTAGTTATACATATAAACTTATATTTTCATTCTAACTCGATGTGTTTCACATTTCAGGTTGGGTGAACTAAAGATTGTTCTTTTGACACCTTGCACGCTTATAGTTCTTACGCACACCCCACACACCTTACTTCCTTCATCCCTTTGTATCCCCATTCCATCACTTCCTCTCATTCTTTCCTCGCATGCTTTCCCTTCCCTCTACATTTTTACATCTCCTTTCATTATTTTATACCTTTCTTATGTGCACTCGCTTTCATTCCTAGTCTATTGCGCACTCCTTGCGTGCTCACCCTTGACTTTCCTTCCAATTTGGCTAAGTCCCTTACATTTCTTCTCGTGTGCATCACCTTCAAGTGCATGTCTTTTCTTCTCCCCTTTACACGCGCCCTTTGCACCTTCCTCTCAGTGCTCTTCCTGTTCCATGCAACATGTGTCGACTTGAGTGTGCTACACGTAACCTATCAAAGTGCGCCAAGTTAGGGGAACCAAATCTTGACAACCAAATAGTTCATGACACATGGAAGAAATAACAAAAACATGAATAGTTGGCTAATTCCTTTAGTCAATCAAAGGTGCACACCACGTGTCTTGCGTGTTCGGTCTACACTTTGTAGACTTCTGACAACCATAACTTCTGCTTCATTGCTCGATTCCCACACATGTTGTCTTTTTGGAAGGTTCTTTGACGTGGGTTGCACTTTGGACTATTCAAAATCATATTTTGGAGGGATTTGGTAGGCAGAAAATAGGGAAATGTATCTCATATCATCAATGAACATCTAATCGACCTCAACCACTAGATTTTTGTAGATTTGGCTTCCTTCCTTCTTCTACATGCCAAACAGACATGGGGAAGTGCATCGATAGCCTTACAGTGGATTTACAGGAAATTATCACTTGCTGTTGGTGGTTACAGATTTGAATATGATTTTCCCTCTCTTTCTCCTTCTCTTGTCTCCTTCTTCTATAAATAACAGAGTTCTGATTTGTAAATGGATCCTCTTTGTTGTAATGACACCATGCCAAAATGGTGGCCGACTACCCACGAGTTTCGGACATTGAGTTGAGTCTCTGCAATGTATCCTCACCTCTTGTTGTGAATGTAACTGATTATACGTCCCTTAAGTAATAAAATCATGTTTTGTGGAACTCTTTTCTTCCCTATCTCACTTTCATTACATCTCACCTCTCTGTTTACATTTTATGACATGTTGTACATTCCCTCTATTTGTAGTCCCCACGTTCATGTTGTGTTGTGTGTGCGTTGGAAGGTTGAGCCTACATGTTGATTTGTGGCATGTGCCATCCACCCTCTTCTCCCATGCCCTCTCTATTTCCTTCGCCACTCATGGAGAGAGATCGACCCTTTCCCTGGTGCTATCACCTTCCTTAGCTCAGGATTTCCCTTTCTACACATCCTTCTATCCCTGGTCCTCTTGGAATTTCTAGCTTAGTTTTCCCTTCCAGTATTAGGAGTAGTAGTAGTAGTAGAAATAGATAGAGGAACCGACATTCTCCAAGGATCCATCTCAAGTGCGCAAGGTCCCACAACTTGGAGACAATTCTATTATTGTCTCAAACAACTTGTCTCTTTCAAATCCAAGACGTGGGTGAATGTTTGAACAACCAATAGTTTCGGCATGCTCGGTGGGACTAGTTTGAAGAGCTATACATCTTCATCTTAGCAAGTTTGGTGTATTATTGTTGAGATCTAGCCTTTGGAGGCATTTTTCAATACATCTAGCGACTCCACTGATTCAAACGCACCCATTTTCTCATTCATGTAGACCAGTCTCCCCTTTCTTCCATCCATTTCTCCTTTTCCATCATTCCACTTTCTTCTTTTGAAGTTGTGCAAACATGACTTCTTTCCCTTTCTCGGAACTCTCACCCGCAACAATAGAACTATTTTTCTCCATCATCATAGTTTCAATATTTCCCTCCAAGTCAGTTCTATGAGCCCCATTATCTTGAAAATGCAAATAACCCCCCTTTTTCTAACCAAAATGTTTATGAAGAACAAGTTTATGCCGATGATGTTAGAAACTCCATGGAAGAAACTGATTTTGAGAGGAAAGTACAAAAAATGGAGATGTATATGATGCAACTCAAAGTAAAGTGCTCCATAAAGGTGGCTAGAGTTGGCTACTGAGGTCCCTTGTCCATGGGTCAACCTTATACCAAGCTGGTGTAGTACCTAACAAAAGTGTAATTTATCACCGAGATGATGCCCCGGACTATAGAATGGGCTAAAGAAATGGAGGTTCATAAACCTAGTGTTGATAACCCCTATAAATGGGGCAACTCTACACTACCTTCCTACAACCCTCCCATTCCTCCTCCCCAACATACATCATCGCATTCTCTTACACATGTTCCCATCTTTCCGTGTACTACCCCACATTGAGAATTCCCCTCCTCCATCCTCTCAACTTCACTCCTCTATCACCTCTCCTTCCATGCATGCCACTACTCCTTCAAAGACACATGCCCTTTGTTCCTTCGAACCTATCCGAGGACCTTCTTCTAAGTCCCCTCTATCTAGTCATTTGTGCCAAAAATGAATATCCCATTACATACGCATCATCTCTAGCCAATGTCATCATATTCGATGAGTGGAGGACAATTGAAGAATGGTATGACTCATGTGGATCCAAATGGGAAGATGTGATCATCAAGGTGCCTATTTCGCAGACGAAAAACAATTAGTCTCATAAGGCACGCTTTTGGAGAAAAATTTTCTTCTAAAGGCATAATTACACGCGACCCAACTCGTAAGCACTCCCCTTCGGATGAAATTCTTCACAAAAATCCCATTTGCGGGGTTGAAATTCAAAAAATGGGCAAACCACAAGAATCGACGATGCCCAATCAAATATATGGCTAGTTTAGAGCCAAAAATAGAGTTACCTCAAGTCATGCTTGTTGGTGTCCATTTTGATCCTCCGTTATTTTCCCATCTTTCCCCTTTGTTCTACATGATCAAAACACAATTTTCTTGGAGTTTGGTGGTCTGCAAGTTTCCCCATCCAGATTGAATGCTTTAAATGGCTCATAAACTTATTATTTTGCCCCAACTTGAAAGAAAAATACATGCAGGCTCTATTTTATGCCCTAAATTTCCAAATCCACGGGCCTCTATCATTTTTTCCATTTTTTCTGGCTTGTGGAGCTTGAATTTGCTCATTTTATACTTATTTTCCCTAAAAATCCTTCCCCATGGTCGAAAATTGCTTAAAACCACTTCCCATATGTTTTTTGACCAAAAAATCCTTTACCCACAATGAAAAATTTGAATCCGGGCGTCCTTAGCAAATTCTATGTTTTTTTACGGTCGTACGAGAGTCATTTGACTATCAAAATTAAGCTCAAGTGACATCTCCTACATGGCCACTTCTGGTTAGACAAGGATCGACGAGGTTTTCTTTGCAAAACTTAGCATTTTTAGCTTTGAGAAAAAAATCAAAATTACCCCCGTAACTGCGGAGGACACATGTCATGTTCTTATGCCAAGGTGAGATGGAAGGTGGGCGGGGACTTTAGGAAAAGTTTTCCTTTTTTGTGAAGGGAAAAAAAAGGTGTGGAAAATCCCATGGGTCTACAATGGAGCAAGGGGTGGACATGTGTAAGGGGTGGACACGTGGCGGGCATAGAAGGAAGTGCGGGCCGATGGGCGCAGTAGGTCGGTGGGCCGACGGAGGTAAAGGGAATTTTGCCCTTTTTACAAAAAGACGTAGAATGAAAATTTGAGGTGTGGCTCCATGACAAACCAGTGGTCGAAATGTGGCAAGGAAAGAACCGGAGGCGCGGGCTCGAGGAGGTAAAATTGAAAATTTTCCCTTGGCAAAAAGGGGGTTAAAACATGAAATAAGCCTGTGGATTTTTAGTGATAGAGAGGATGACACGTGGCAAGGACAGAGGTGAAGGTGCGGGCCCACGAGGAAAAAAGTGAAAAATTTCCAAATTCCAAAAAAGGGTGGAAAAGGGTAGAATTGAAGCGCGATTTCACTGGGACCCACCATATGCCACATGTCATCACCAAATTTCAAGGGCGGAGGGACAGAGAAAAAAGTTTTTTCCAAAAATGTTAAAAAGTCAAAAAGTGAGCCCGAATTCATTCCCAATCATATTTTGACATGTGGAGGGCCCAGATTGAAGGAGAAAGAGAAAATCAATGGTAACTGTACATTCTTCAATTTGGTGACATTTTTCTCTAGGAAGCTTGGAGATGTGAATTTTGCATCATTTTTCATTGAATCTTTGGTGAATTCATGTTGTTTGTGCCTGTAAAGACCAATGCAAGTGGTTTTAGGGATTAATTTGCAGATTTGAGGTGTTTTTGAAATAATTTTTACTCAGGCCTGTGTAAAACGTGAAATATCAAATTATAAAGTTACAAAATCAAATTTTGGAATGATAAGGATGAAATGATGAAATGAAAGGGGTATGCATGCTTGGAGAATGAAAAACATGCCTCCACAATGGATAATGATGAAGGATTTGTAATGATTCACCATTTTAGAAACACCTGGCAACTCTTGTTGCAAATTTGTTAAATGTCCCTATCTGCGAATCATGTTGGAATTTTGTAACAAACTTGATGCTAGGCATATTCTTTTCTTGGGAAAGAAGGATCAAATGTAATTGAAAGTTATATAATGCATGTTTTGAGACATGTAAAAGGTCGGAGAAACTTAGAAATTCATAGGAAAATCTGGGAAGAAGCCCATTCTCTGAGAAACCACTTGAGAACCATTTCTAATTCCTTTTTGCATCAGATTTGTATCATGTTGAGTTGGTTTCAGTTGTAAAGCCATCAACAAGCTTTGAGATTGTTCTTATAACATTCCTTGTAGATAAATTTGGTCATTCTGGATTATTTTGTGTTGTCTCTTGGTAAAATTTGCATGCACATATGTTTTAGAATGTTTTCAATTTGTGTTTCTTGCTCCTATTGCAGTCTTGTGTTTAAAATCTCTCTTGATCATACATGGTCTCATTTCTTGTTGATAGTTTAGTGGCATCTAAAATTTCACATTCGTAAGTGCTTTCATTTGATAAAGAGATAAATAGATTTAAAATCACTTCACCTTCCTTGAATTTAGAGATTGTTGTAAACCTTTGGGTACACCTTAGGTCATCATAAAATAGAGATTTCTAGATGCTTTGTTTGTTCATTTTCTTCAATATTTTGTGGCAGGTTGTCAAATATTATGTGGAAGAGTGCAGATTTGGGCCTCCATTTGGTGCACATATCTTGGTTGAAGGAGTACCTTAACCCCTTTGAAGCATTCTGTTGTTTAGGTGTTACAAATTTCTTGCAAAGGTCCTCAAAGAATATGGAAAATTTTGGTTAGTCTTGTCTAAAATATCCCACCAAAAATTCATTCAGAATAACTAATCCTACCCCATACTACCCCTGCATTACATTGTGTGTCAACAAAAGAACACAATCCATTTACAAAAATGCACAAATCAAATTAGGATCATACCATGTCTCTAGCAGCCTCAGCCTTTTCTTGAAAGCATTTCCATCATTTAGTAGTGACAACTCTGTTGAGTTTGAATAATGGAAAATTGATCATGTTTTCCCAAGGCCATCTCCATACAATATGCATAGTATAAGGATATCTCCACCTCCTTCACAAAACAAAGGCTGCAATATAGGTTCTCTTACCTTGGTTGAAAGGAAAAACCTAAAATAGTGAGGATTAGATCAAAATTCTTTCAAGGTGCTACCCACTTCTTCAAAGCCTAAGTGCTAACAAGTCAAATAAATTGTTTCCCCATCTACAAAATGACATATAAATCATTTATCTTCCTCTGAGTGTCTTGTAAAATCCATGATGTTGCTCAAGTTGTGAAGGAGATTAAATCAGGTACCAACACCTTTTTGGCACCGTTCTGGGGACATTATTCAGATTTAAAATCCTTGATAATACTTCTTACGTGATTTATGTACAATTATAAATATGAGTCTCATTTTCTGATCATATTTGTAAGGATTGAGTGAAGATATAAGTTCTGCCTGTAAATTTTATCAGTTTCCAGCAGTAGTTGCACTTCATTTGCATTTGTGATTGATAAATTCAAAGAAAGGAAGGTCTGATCTATAAAGTTTGGCAAGATTTTTAGTGTTGATAGATATTTGACAGAGTATTTTAGTGCATTTACACAACTAGGGTGAAATTCCTTAGTGGCGACTCCATGTTTATTATGATCTTGATAAGTACCAATGTCTTAACCTTTCTGTCATTTACTTTGGTGTTGCTAATCTCTACAAAAATGGAAGGAAGAAGATCTCTCTTCATTAGAGACTCTGCTAAGAAGTTGTTTACAAATTCAAGAAACTCAGAGTTGGAAGGGAGAAGAGTTTGGAAGGTTGTTAAAGGTTAGACATTAGGAAAAGATATATCCATTGGTGAGAGAGATTAGCCTTTGGTAGAGGATTATCACTCTTCTTCAAGTGATTCTGATTCAAGCAATCCTCTCATAAACTTGTTTGCCTCAACTAGTGAAGGTCCTTCTGCTATATTGGGTAAGTTCCTTCTCCAATCTACACCTCTGTGTTTCAATTCAAATAAAAATTTCCAAGAAAATTAGCACTTAGAGAATACCAGTCTTGTGAATCACATTCTTGAGCCCCAAAGACCTTGCACTCTTCATCATCTTGTGTCACCTCGAAGATCACCTCCACCAAAAATATGGCTCAGCCTAGACCTCCATTTTTGTTAACACCTTTGTCCTATAGACTTTAGAGGAATGGATGGTTACCCAAATGCTATCCCACAAGATGTCGAAATATATTGCCAAAATTCCAAGGTAACAAGGAAATAACTAGTGACCAACATCTCAAACTTTTTGTTAACATGATGGAAGATTTTGAGATAGAGTTTGAAGATGTGTATATTAAATTTTTCATTCATACACTAGAAGAGGATGTTAGGTATTAGTACAAGGCTCTTCCCGATAATTCAATTGATTCTTAGACTGAGATGAATAATGCATTTAGGTTGCGAATATGGTGATAAGACTGATCCTAGATTTCTCTTGTTTGAGTTTGAGAATATCAAGAAGAACCCTAATGAACCATTCCATGACTTTAACACAAGGTTTAACAAAACTTTGAGAAGGTTGCCTGTTATTCTAAGGCCTTGTGATGAGTTTTGTTTAATCAAATATGCAGATGCATTTGATAAAAAGGCACCTATTACCTAAGAGACAAGAACCCTACTAATCTAAGACAATCTTTCACCATGGAACTTCAAATTGAAAACAATATCAAAGCAATTGGGAAACCTCTCAAGAGAGATGGTGTAAAGTTGATAAACCCTGAAAAAACTCAAGCTAGCAAGGGTGCTGATTTAGAGGAGGTTGTGAAAAATTTGGCAGGGGGCAAAAAAGAAATCTCATATAAGTTAGCAAGAGTGAGAAAGGAATTGGAAAAACTTCACAAGGTTAGCCAAGAGCAAAAACCATGGTAGATTTTCCAATCATCCTAGATGTGATCAAAGGGCATATGATATAGGAAAAGGACCCATGGGGTTTGTAAATAGACATCCTCAAGCACATGAAGGAAGAGTGTTACCTGATCCCCTAACTGTTAGGGTTGCTGCAGTTGAGGAAGTTGCTGATATTGATTGGTGTGATAGGTGATTTTTACCCCATCCTTCATGTGAAGTGGACTAGCAAGATGGTGAATTCAATAATGATGATGGTACCGATGATGATATCTGCATGATGGGCTGTTCTTCAAGTCCACAAGGAGGAGCAACATCTACTGAAGTGATAAGTGTAAGGACAACTGCAACATTTTGGGATTGCATCAAACAAGTACAAGTTTTCCTTCCCCCTCATACTCTTGAAGTTGATGTAGTGCCAGATTTTTTGAATATTTAAGAGCTTTGATGATTAAGAAGTATGATGGTGGTATTTCCTTCGGAGGAAGATAGACAATTGTTAATGAATGTTGTTATAGCTCAAGAGAGAGATTATAACACTAGAAGTAAAGTTGTTAAAGGAGTTGGGCCTCAAGCTAAACCTAAAACACCCTTGCTCACAAGAATTCCCAAAGAAGCTCCTAGAAGAGAAGAACCTACCAAAAGCTCTGTTGTCCCAAGAAAAAATTGCAGTCCTCCTCATGCCCAAGCTGCCAAGAATCCCATGCCATCTGATGAATCTTCTTGTCTCCCTTCTAATGTTGTTTTACCAGAGAGTGTTCCCTATGACATAGCCCAAGTATTGAGCCAAATCAAAGTGAGTGTTCCAATCATTGAGTTGCTGAGGATCCCTAAGCATAAGAAGAGAGCATTTGAGTACTTGGGATTAAAGGAGGAGAATTGAAACTCCTCCTCAGATCATTGTAGAAATTGAAACACCACCAGTAGTAGAGGATCTTGGAGAGACACTTGAGGTATATTTGGGGACATCCTTGGTTGATTCCCAATTGAATGTTGATCCATTCTTCACAACTTTGATCATAAAGGATAGGATACTTCACAATTGTATGTTTGATTCTAGTGCATCATGTAATGTCATGCCTCTAGAAGTCATGAATGAGTTAGACATCAAAGTGACAGTAGCCTATGGAAAATGTACTACCATGGACTCAAGAGAAGTTCCAGGTTGTTGGTTGTGTGAAGGGTTTGGTAGTGCAGCTTGCATCTTATCCCGGGAGGAATTTAAAATTGGATGTTGTGATTGTTGATTGCCTGCCAAATGGGGTATGTTATTATCAAGAAAGTGGGATGCAAGTGTTGGAGGGAGTGTCTAAATGGATATGTCTTTTTCCACCATTCCCATTGAAGGTAGCCTTGTCAAGCTCTATGGAGAAAAGAAAATGTTGCATCTAATTGAGGACCCAAACAATGCTTCTTATGAAGTATTATTTGCTGATGTTGATGTTGATAATTTTATTGGTTTTTTTGATGGTAAAGAACACAAGATGGATCAGTCAAAGTTCCTTGAACATGTGAGTTCTCCTTGGACCTTGTTATTTGATGGAGCTTGATTCAAATTTGGAAATGGTGCTAGTATAATTCTGATGTCTCCTAGCCTGGAAGAGTTAGTTTTTTCCTTCAAGCTTAATTTTAAATGTACTAACAACATTGCTGAGTATGAAGCCTTGTTGTTGGGTCTGAGAATTACATGGAAGTATGGTGTCGGACATCATTGCAAAGGGAGATTCAGAGCTAGTTATCAAATAAATAAGAAAATTGTATGCTACAAAAAATTAGCGAATGAAACAAAGATAAGCATGCAATTTGTGATCTAATTAAGATGTTTGATTCCTTCAATATTGTGCACCATGAAAGAAGTTTCAATGCTGTTGCTAACAAGTTGGCAGTGATGGGGTCAAGATTTGGAGATTGCACAATTTCACCTTATTATGGGTACAATGTTGAAGTGTTAACTAGGCCAGCCGGCCTCCCCGACAACATCAAGCATTGGCAAGTGTTTAATGATGATGATCAAGTGAAAAGGTTCCTACAAAATCAAGGTGAGTTTGTAGATCAACATATTGATTGGGAACCAATGGTGTGTGTGAATAAAGGAAGAGAGACTTTGTTTGGAAAATATATTATCCAATTGAAAACTAACACCATTCCTAGAGGTCTTGTTTCTCTTGAGTCAAAATTTAGCAATGCTGATTACATCATCAATAGAAGCATATCGACTCAAGGGATGTGAAAGAGCATGACTTGGGAACAAAGGATAAACCAAGAAAAGTTTGGTGGACAACAATTTAAATAAGGAAGGAAAAAAGTCCTATCTTTAATTGTTGAAACAATATCAAGACTGCCTTGCTTGGTTGTATTCAAAGATTGAAAGAATATAGAGAGGACTTGTTTCAGCATGAGATCCCTCTTGAGAAAAATTCCAAACCATTTAGAAAGAAGAAAAATCCAATTAATCCACTCCTCTCCATGAAAATTCAAGATGAATTGAAGAAATCGAAGGAGGAGGGATCATTTAGCCCACGAGGTATTCATCTTGGGTTACAAACATTGTTCCAGCTTAGAAAGAAGAATGGAGATATCGACTTTGTGTAGACTTGAGAAATCTGAATAGAGCTTCATTGAAAGACAATTATCCTTTGCCAAACATGGAGAAAATGCTGCGTTAGTGATTTGTATCTAAATTGTTGTCCACCTTAGATGGTTTCTCTAGCTGCAATCAAGTTGTTGTTAAGGAGTGAGAAATATTTAAAACTGCCTTTACCACTCCTTGGGAACATATGTTTATGTGAGAATGCCTTTTGGTCTCATGAATGCTAGAGCTACTTTCCAAAGAGCAATGGATGTTGCTTTTGCTGGTTATATAAATGAATTCATTGCAGTTTATTAGGATGATGTGACTGTATTTTCAAGGAGCAGAAAAGATCACTTGCAGCATTTGGAAAGAATGTTGATCAGATGTAGAGAATTTGGAATCTCTCTCAATCCAAAGAAGTGTCACTTTGGGGTGCAAAAGGCCAAGCTGTTTGGTCATATTGTTTCAAAGGTTGGTGTCATGATTGATCCGAAGAGAGTAAAAGCAATCAACAGGGTGCCAATTCTAAGAAAAAAATAAGGGCATTCAATCTTTCTATGGGAAAATCAATTTCATTATAAGGTTTGTGTCCAATTTTGCTAAGTTAACTCTTCTTATCACATACATGTTAAAGAAAGATCAAGTTATCAAATGGGAGGAGGCTACTATTCAAGATTTTGAAGGAATCAAGGAAGCACTTAAACATGCACCTGTCTTGGCAGCTCCAAATTACAAGAAGCCTTTCCAAATCTTCTCCTTTGCCTCTGAAAATACTATTGCATCTGTTTTGCTCCAAAAGGATGAAGATGGGGCTGAGAGGCCTATTGCCTTCTTTAGCAAGGATTTACAAGTTGCTGAGTTAAAATATACAATCATGGAAAAACTAGCATTTTCCTTGGTGAAATCAACACAAGTTTTCGTGCCTTATATTTTAAGTTCAAAAGTTGTTGCTTATGTTCCCCACACCATGGTAAAAGACATCTTTTCGAGATGGGGATCTTAAGTAAAAGATGTAAATGGGTGAACAAACTGCCGGGAGTATGATATGGACATCCAAACCACAAAGTTGGTAAAAGGTTTGGGTCTTGCTAAGATCATGGCTGAGAGCAACTTGCAAACCTGTGGAAGTCAATGAAGTAGAGGAAGAAAGGGTAGATGTTCTTGGAAAATTGGCAAGTTCTGAATGGTACAAGGATATAATCTTTTACCTCGAGACACCTATGTTGTCCCGATCATTTAATTAAAAATAAAAAAGAGCCCTCAAGTTGGCTTCTCAAAAATACATCATCACCGACTTTGGGCTAGCTTGGAAGAACCACAGAAGGTGTCCTCTTGAAGTGTGTAACTGAAGATGAAGCTCCCAAAGTGATTGCTGATTTCCATGGGGAGTTTGTGGAGGAAACTTTCTTTGGAAGGGTTACAACACACAAGGTTTTAAGAGCTGGTTATTGGTGGCCTACTCTCTTTAAAGATGTAACCATGTTGATTAGAAAATGTGAAAGCTGCCAACATTTCTCTAGAAGAATGAAAGCTTCAGGCTCCCTCCCTTTGAAGCTGTGTCAATTGAAGCTCCTTTCAAATAGTGGGGGATGGACTTCATTGGTGAGATTTCAGACCCTTCTAGTGCTGGACATAAGTGGATCCTTGTAGCCATAGATTACTTCACCAAGTGGGTAGAGGCAATCCCCACCAAGAAAGCAACACACCAAGTTGTTATGGACTTCTTGCTGAATAATATCATATGAAGATTTGGTGTGCTAGTCAAGATTATAGCTGATAATGCCATGTATTTCAGAGCTAAACCTTTGATGGCAATGTGCAAGGAGTATGAAACCAATTTGAATTATTATTCAAACTATAATCCCCAAGGAAATGGACAAGCTGAGTCCAACAATAAGAATTTGTTAAAGATCATTAGGAGGACCTTGGAGTTGAACAAGAGAAAATGGGGTGAACAACTGAAATTTGCAGTTTGGGCTGATAGAATCACTACCAAGAGAGCTACTGGTAAGATCCCATTTGAATTGGTGTATGGAACTCAAGCTCTACTACCCTTACATCTACAATTATCTTCATTTTAGTTTGTTCAACAACTTGAGGATCAGGAGGTCAATCCATATGAAGCAAGGATTAATCAGATTGTGGAGCTAGATGAAGAGAGAAGAGCATCCCACCAGAGGCATATCAAATTTAGAGAGAAGTTGAAAAGATTGTTTGACAAGAAGGTCACTCCTAGGGCCTTCAATATTGGAGATCTGGTTTTGTTGTGGGATAGTAGAAATGAAGATAAGGGTAAACATGGAAAATTTGATGCATTATGGATGAGCCCTTACTCCATTGATATCAAAATTGGTGAGAATACCTTTTTTCTCAAAGATTTAGATGGAGAATTTCTTGAACTACCTGTTAATGGAAGGAATCTGAAGCATTTCTTGGATTAATCCCCAAATTTGAGGTATGCACAACTTATATAGTGTATAGTGTTTGGCTTTTGCTCTATTTTTGGTGTTTTGTTGATTTGTGGTTTGCCTTGGTGTGTGGCAGCCATTTTTGTCGGTTCTCAACTAGTTTTGGTGATTTTGGCTCATGAATCCTTTGCCCAATGGATTATTTTGGCACTTGGTCTACTTATTGTTCTTGTGGCACTCACTAGGAGTGCCCATCCCCAAGCAGGAGCCGATGTTGGTGTCCATTTTGATCCTCTGTTATTTTCCCATCTTTCCCCTTTGTTCTACATGCTCAAAAAATGTTTTTCTTTGAGTTTGGTGGTCTGCAAGTTTCCCCATCCAGATTGAATGCTTTAAATGGCTCATAAACTTATTATTTTTCCCCAACTTGAAAGAAAAATACATGCAGGCTTTGTTTTATGCCCTAAATTTCCAAATCCATGGGCCTCTGTCATTTTTTCCATTTTTTCCAACCTGTGGAGCTCGAATTTGCTCGTTTTGTACTTATTTTCCCTAAAAAATCCTTCCCCATGGTCGAAAATTGCTTAAAACCACTTCCCATATGTTTTTTGACCAAAAAATCCTTTACCCATGATGAAAAATTTAAATTCGGGCATCCTTAGCAAATTCTATGTTTTTGACGGTCGTACGGGTGTCATTTGACCGTCAAAATTAAGCTCAAGCGACGTCTCCTATGTGGCCGCTTCTGGTTGGACAAGGATCGACGGGGTTTCTTTGCAAAACTTAGCATTTTTGGCTTTGGGAAAAAAATCAAAATTACCCCCGCAACTCCGCAGGAGGACACGTGTCATGTTCTTATGCCAGGCGGGATGGAAGGCGGGCGGGAACTTAGGAAAATTTTGCCTTTTTTGCGAAGGGGGAAAAAGGTGTGGAAAAGCCCATGGGTCCACAATGAAGCAAGGGGTGGACACGTGGTAGGCGTAGAAGGAAGTGTGGGCCGACGGGGACAAAGGGGAAATTATTCCCTTTTTGCAAAAGGACTTAGAACAAAAATTAAGCCGCGGGTCCGAATGAACCATAGGGAGACACGTGGCGGGCAGAGCGGGTCGGCGGGCCAACGGAGGTAAAAGGGAATTTTTGCCCTTTTTGCAAAAAGACTTAGAATGAAAATTTGAGGCGTGGCTTTGTGACGAACCAACGACCGACACGTGGCAAGGAAGGAACTAGAGGCGCGGGCCCATGGAGGAAAAATTGAAAATTTTCCCTTGGCGAAAAAGGGGGTTAAAACATGAAATAAGCCCATGGATTTTTAGCGATAGAGAGGATGACACATGTCAAGGACAGAGGCGGAGGTGTGGGCCCACGGGAAAAAAGTGAAAAATTTCCGAATTCCAAAAAAGGGTGGAAATGGGCAGAATTGAAGCACGATTTCAATGGGACCCACCATATGCCACGTGTCATCACCAAATTTCAAGGGCGGAGGGTGGAGAAAAAATTCAATTTTTCCATTTTTCCAAAAATGTTAAAAAGTCAAAAAGTGAGCCCGAATTCATTCCTAATCATATTTTGACACGTGGAGGGCCCAGATTGAAGGAGAAAGAACAAATCAACGATAATCTGTACATTCTTCAATTTGCCACCATTTTTACTCCAGGAAGCTTGAAGATGTAAATTTTACATCATTTTTCATTGAATTTTTGATGAATTCATGTTGTTTGTTCTGCAAAGACTAATGCAAGTGGTTTTAGGGATTAATTTGTAGATTTGAGGTGTTTTTGAAATATTTTTACTCGGGCTGTGTAAAATGTGAAATATCAAATTATAAAGTTCTGAGAATCAAATTTTGGAATGATAAGAATGAAATGATGAAATGAAAGGGGTTTTCATGCTTGGAGAATGAAAAACATGCCTCCACAATGGATAATGATGAAATATTTGTAACGATTCGCCATTTTAGAAACACTAGCAACTCTTGTTGCAAATTTGTTAAATGTCCTTATTTGCGAATCATGTTGGAATTTTGTAACAAACTTGATGGGGGGCATATTCTTTTCTTGGGAAAGAAGGATCAAATGAAATTGAAAGTTATATAATGCATGTTTTGAGACATGCAAAAGGTCGAGAAACTTAGAAATTCATGGGAAAATCGGAAGAAGCCCATTCATGAGAAACCGCCCGAGAACCATTTCTAATTTCTTTTTGCATCGATTTGTATCATGTTGAGTTGTTTTCAGTTGTAAAGCCATCAACAAGCTCTGAGATTTTTGTTATAACATTCCCTACTAATAAATTTGGTCATTATGGATTATTTTGTGTTGTCTCTTGGTAAAATTTACATACACATATGTTTCAAAATGTTTTCAATTTTTGTTTCTTGCTCTTATTATAGTCTTGTGTTTAAAATCTTTCTTGATCATACATGGTCTCATTTCTTGTTGATAGTTTAGTGGCATCTACAATCTCACATTCAGAAGAGATTTCATCGATAAAGAGATAAATAGATTTAAAATCACTTCACCTTCCGTGAATTTAGAGATTGTTGTAAGCCTTTGGGTGCACCTTAGGTCATGATAAAATAGAGATTTCTGGATGCTTTGTTGGTTCATCTGCTTCAAGATTTTGTGGCAGGTTGTCAAATATTTTGTGGAAGAGTGCAGATCTGGGCCTCCATTTGGTGCACATATCTTGGTTAAAGGAGTACCTTAACCCCTTTGAAGCATTCTGCTATTTAGGTGTTACAAATTTCTTGCAAAGGTCCTTAAAGAATATGGAAAATTCTGGTTAGTCTTGTCTAAAATATCCCACCAAAAATTCATTCAGAATAACTAATCCTACCCCATACTACCCCTGCATTACATTGTGTGTCAACAAAAGAATACAATCCATTTACAAAAATGCACAAAGCAAATCAAGATCATACCATGTCTCTAGTAGCCTCAGCCTTGTCTTGAAAGCATTTCCATCATTTAGTAGTGACTTTTATTGAGTTTGAATAATGGAAAATTGATCATGTTTTCCCAAGGCCATCTCCATATAATATGCATAGTATAAGGATATCTCCACCTCCTTCACAAAACAAAGGCTGCAATATAGGTTCTCTTACCTTGGTTGAAAGGCACAACCTAAAATAGTGAGGATTAGATCAAAATCCTTTCAAGGTGCTACCCACTTCTTCAAAGCCTAAGTGCTAACAAGTCAGATAAATTGCTTCCCCGGCTACAAAATGACATATAAATCATTTATCTTCCTCTGAGTGTCTTGTAAAATCCATGATGTTGCTCAAGTTGTGAAGGAGATTAAATCAGGTACCAACAATGCTCACTTTGTAGAGCATGAGGTTGAAGTTGAGTGCACCAAAGGTCAACAACATTGCCTCCCAAATCCAAATGGATTTCAAATTTAGGAGCTATATGTTTTGTTTGTTGATACTTTGAGGAGAATGGTGAGAAACCAACTACAATTCAGCTACACTCTTACTATAGACCATGTCCAACGCCAAATCAGTTACATGGTCACAATTTCTAAGGAAAGGAAGCTACTTCTCCCGATTGTTATAGGTTTTACTTAAGTGCCCTTTGCCTCTGGCTAGTGTAGGTTAGTTTAGGTTTACTTTCACTAAAACAAGTGCTTGCGTACACTCTGTATGTTCCCCTTTGAACATGTATGATCTTTAGCTTTTGTATATAGTTGTTGTGTTTCTATTTTGGTGCTCTCTCCCTAGCGTTGTTTCCTTTCCTATTACACGCCATACACCCCTTTGTTAATTTTGGATGGCAGGTCAATTTTTAAGAAAGAGGCGGTTCAACAGGTCCACACAATTTTCCACTCTCACAAATCCAAGCCAAAAGATCTGCACATGAGAGCATCAGCAATCCGGTTCAAAGTTCGAGATAGAGCTTCGAGTGACTCCAAGGAGTTCTTGAAGTTGCAGATCAGATCTTCAAATTTCCAGGCTTGAATCCATGCCCAATGCATGCTTCTAAGGCTACTGGTCTCTTTATCTAGTAGGAAGATGGCCCTCAAAGTCACCAAAATTTTGTCCCAAATAACTCCCCTAGTTATTAAGACAAAATCATATTTTCATTTTGACTCCAATGTTTCACATTTCAGGTTACGCACACTCAAGATTGTTCTTTTGACACCTTGACACGCTTATAGTTCTTCTACGTGCCTCGAATGCCTTTCTTCCTTCATCCCTTTTCATCCCTGTTCCTTCACTTCCTCTCATGATTGTGTCACATGCTTTCCCTTCCCTCTGCATTATGATATCTCCTTTCATTATTTTACGCCTTCCTTATACGCAACATCTTTCATTCCTAGTCCTGCCGCACACTCCTTGTGTGCTCACCCTTGAATTGCCTTCTAATTTGGCTAAGTCCCTTGCATTTTTCTACACACATCACCTTCGAGTGTCTACCTTTTTCTTCTCCCTTTCACACACTTCCTTTGCACCTTCTTTTGTGCTCTTACGTGCCACGTGGAATCTGCCAGGACTTGAGTGTATTACACATAACCTATCAAAGTGCGCCAGCAAGAAGTGCCGAATCCTAACAACCAACTAGTGTGTGAAACCCGGAAGAAACTAAAAAAATGAAAAAATGGCTGATTCCTTTAGTCAATCAGCGCACACTACGTGTCTTGCATGTTCGATCTGCATTATAGACTTCGACAACCATAACTTTTGCCGTAGTACTCAGATTCCTACGCGTGTGGTCTTGTTAGAAGGTTGCTGATGCGGGATACTTTTTAGACTATTTAAAATTACATTTTGGTGGGATTTGGTAGGCAAAAATAGGGAAACATCTCTCGGATCATCAATGCACATCTAATTGACCTCAACCACTAAAGTTATGTAGATTTAGTCTCCTTTCTTCTTCTACACACCAAACATAGATGTGGAAGCATATCTCGATAGCCTAGGTGAATTTATAAGAATTTATCACTTGTTGTTAGTGGTTGCAAATTTGAATATGATTTTCCCTCTCTTTCTCCTTCTCTTCTCTCCTTCTTCTTCTATAAATAACAAATTTTTGCATTGTAAAAGGATCCTCTTTGTTGTAATGACACCATGCCAAAATGGTGGCCAAATTCCCATGAGTTTCAGACCTTGAGTTAGGTCTCGTAATGTATCCTCACCTCCTACTTGTGAATTTAACGATTGTGCATCCCTTAAGCAATAAAATCATGTTTTGTGGAACTCTTGTCTTCTCACATTTCTCGCTTTGATTGTATCTCACCTCTTTGTTTGCATTTTCTAGCATGCTACGTGTTTCCTCTTCTTGCAGTCCCCACATTAATGTTGTGTTATGCACATTAGAAGGTTGAGCTGCGTGTTCATCTATGGCACGTGCCATCCACACTCTTCTCCCGTGCCCTCTCTGTTTCCCTCACCATTGTGGAGAGAGATCGACCCTTTCCCTAGCGCTATCGCCTTCCTTAGCTTAGGATTTCCCTTTCCGCACATCCTTTTATCCTTGGTCCCTTGGATTTTTAGCTTAGTTTTCCTTCTAGCATTAGGAGTAGTAGTAGTAATAGAAATAGATAGAGGAAATGAACTTATCTAAAGATTCGTCTCAAGCATGCAAGGTCCCACAACTTGGAGATGGTTCCATTGTTGTCTAAAACAACTCGTATCTTTCAGATCCAAGATGCGGGTGCACGTTTGAATGACCAATAGGTATGAACAACCTATGTCTCAATGGCTCATTACATGATTAACTCCGATACTATTACTTATAAAGTCTTTGATGGTTATCCATTTGGATTTGACCTTAATACCGGTGACCTTTTAGATGACATTACCCGATTGTCTTCTACATCATACAAAATTGGGGGCATCACACTTATTTCCCTAGCATTAACACACATCTTACACTTCCCTTAATACATAACGGCACTCTCATCCATACATCTTGACGCAAAATCATATCGACATTACCCGATGATGCTCTCTTGTGCTTTGGTTAACACTTGAATTTTGAGGGCATCATATACACATGAACTTCACACACCGCACAATATATGGTAGACATCACACATCCTCACACATCCTACATACATACATCCTACATCCTACTTTTCACACCCTACGTCTTACATACACTATGCATATACACATCTTATATCATCCATGCATCTTGCATTCCATACTAAACATCCTACATCACACAAGACACATCATAAAATTTCCTTATCACCACATCAATCTACATAATCTACTCATATACTTTTACGCATTGTGCTCACTACCCTATGACGCATTCTAGTCTCATGGTCCATACTAGAATGTTGAGGGTATACATCACAAATGGACAACATCAAACTCATACATCCAACCGTTTAATCATTTTCTCATGTGACATTCCTATATTAGTGATATATGTTATAAGATACATAAACACTTCTTCTAGCATCCATTAGTGATATACGCTTTAGGCTACATCATCACTTCTTCTCCTCATCTTGTGATATATGCTTTAGGATAAATCATCACACATTCTCACACCTCATCTCTATGTCGCATATCACTACACATTCATCACATCACACCACACATAACACATTGTTTGAACCATTTCCCAATGATACACTCTTGATTATGTTTTATTATTTACTTGTTGAGGGGGTATAAACAAATGAACCTCATTGCATACAATTCCATTCACTCGGGGCACACGACTCCTATCATTCACTATGCATTCCATTCCATCCATCCACAACATACTATATCTTGGTTGTATTTACTCTTGATTTCATTTACTTGTACATGTTCACTTTATTCCACATGCTAGATATATATATTGTATGTCATTATCATTATCATACACACATGCACATTTAATTTATTTCTAGTTGTGATCACAGATTCTACGGATCCCTTACATGTTGCATGGATGCTTGGCGCAATACCTAGTACCAGATCCTATAGCGACTCTTGGGAGCATCCAATTTCGTACATTACAGGATACTATTCCATTTTTACTTAGAACTTTACTTTATAATATTATACATGCATTGACATTATTTTTATCTTCCTAACATGCTAACGGGTGCTTCATGTGTAATATTTTTTAGCACTATTTTCCACCATGGTTATCTATTACATTGCTTGTACTTGTTTGTCATTGTATGTCATTGTTTACGGGCTTTTCCCTTTATCTTGTGTGCACACTTGTATGTCTTTGGATTCATCAACATTGATTGTCTTGCAACATCATGAGTGATGTCCCATGTTTGCAACCCTCTTTTTGCAGTCTAAATTTTCTTCTTGTGTGTTTACTTGCATCTTAGCATATACATTATCTGTTTAGCTTGCAATTTGTCTTATACATACATGTATGTCTTTTATCATACTAAAAATTATCTCCCAGCCACTTATTTGTATGTGCCTTGGTTTCTACCAAGAAAATCCCCTTCCCTCCTTGTAGGCCACAATTTTCGGTGGTTGGTCCTCTTTTGGGCCGTATTCTCTTTCAACAAAGTTGCAAGTGCCCCTAACGAGGGGGCACCATTTGGGTGAATCAGTCATCCATACAACAGTTTACACACATTACACAACACAAAATAGTTCATGGATTATAATTAGTCTTGTGTCCTTAGTATAGTGATGCCTTTCTTGGAGCACCTATAATTATGGGGTAGTGACACAATGATTGGGTAACTCATAACAAAAGATATCTGAACTCATACACAATGAATTTTTTAGGGCATGTTTTCCTTAGCACATAAATTAGTACACACCATCTGCAATGGTGTTTTATTTTATGGAGTAGTTAAAGGATAGAGGTTAACACTAGCCCTTCCTTCTCTACACTACTTCTATCGTGGCATCAGATTTCCCAAAAAACCAGACAATACAAAGATCTCTACAGTTTGGGAAGCAATTAAAGGTTGGAGGAGAAATCAGAGTTTCCTCCCTATACTTCTTGCCAGGTGGCGTGAGATCTAAAAAAATGCACTTCATCAACAAGATCCTTGTTACGCTCTTTCCTCTTCACGGATTAGGCGCGCATGTTCCTTTTTCACATTTAGTAGCATTTTCTTTTACATACTTCACTACATGCTTTTTGTACATATACATGCATATTTGACTACTTGATCATCTTCTCTTTTATAAGTAGATCCATATTGGAAGAAAGTAATCGAAAACATCACCAACATCACACACATTGACACCAACAACAAGTACATTAGACACATCGGTATATACACATGTGCATTTCTTCCCTAGGTTCATTGTCATCGTCTTTTTACACTTTTGCATCTTCGGTCTCCATGATCCATCTTTTTATCACTCCACGCTTTGTCTACTCTCTCGGCATGTTTTCTAAATCAATCTACATGGATATCGGTATACATATCTATCTACTTTATGTTACTGAGCATTTTCTCACCAACATAAAGTGGTGGAAAATCTACACATAAAATCACGTACTTTGGGTAATTATCTAGCATAGATTACATACTACTATTTACATGATTCCCGGGTAAGGACAATACTAATCAACCCATGTATTTAACAACCTTTCTTTAATTTATGCTTCGATTTTGGCTTAGACTTCTGTTTTCTTAATATTTCTTTTCATACTTCGACATTTGTCATTCTAGACACCAAGACTTGACCAAGACGCAAGCGTCAGTGCCCCGTTCCCTCACGGGCACCCATTTCCTCTTTGTACTTTGGTCACACTTTTTGGGTCCTTTCTAGCCATTTGAGCATCTTATTTTTGGTATTCAACCTTTTCGGGGTTAATTACGAAGTTCAAGCAAGGGAATCATATAAATATAAAGTTATGTAGTCATAATAAGGGACCAAGCACTAAACATATAGTATCTCCACCTAAGGTTGCATCCATCAAAGGAATCTATAGCTCCATTTACATCCATCTAGCTCTGTCATGAGGGAAAAAGTCTGGTTCATCTGCATAAAACTTCATAGGAGGGGAGTCTATTGTTTCCATGCACACATTACTTTCATTCTACATCTAGTTACTTGCTCACTACTAAAAGCATGTGTGACAGCACAAGAGAAACTTAGGGAAAAATTACACACACACATAAATACATTGGGTCTGAGATGTAGTGCAACACTCAATGATAAGTCCATAATTTTAGAATTTGAGGACAATCGGACCCCTTCATTTGCATCTTTATTTTTTAGGGTTTGATTTTTTTGGGTTTTTGCAAGTGATTCATTCATTCCAAAGACATTCAATGGAACTAAATGAAATACACATGACAAAAGGTGAAAAAGTGTGAACCTCTTGTGATACCTTAGTGGAGGATTTTTAGCATCTACGTAGACCAAGGCACCTAGAATTTAGACTAGGGAACCCACAAGCGCCTTTATCCTTCTCCGGGCACCCCAGTCTAGCCAAATCTACTAGACCCATATTTTTCTAGGATTCTATGTGAATGTCCTCCATATTTTTCACCGATCTTCATAGTGACACAGTCTAGAAACCTCTGTGAATCAGCTAAGGCTCTTCTAACCCTCTTTATACATTAGGGTTTCATATTTTCATTACTTAGTTACTTGGGTATTATTTCATTATTTTAGTATTCATTTATTTACTATAAAATTGCATTAGATTAGGCTATTATATTACATTTTAGCATAATTAGAAAGATACTATATATCTTCATGACAAAGTCCTGGAGATGTTAGAGAGGATTAGGGGGATGTTACGAGATCTTGAGAGGGCCCGTTTGATGGCCATTGATTTAGGAGGATTCTTCCACTATCAACCGATTCCTCGAGATGAAGGGTTGATCGTTGTGGTGATAAAAAATTGTGAGCTAGTAAAAGAACATTATGGTTCCGTATCGGTGAGATGACCATCACTTTGGAGGATGTGTACAGAATTATGCGATTGCTTTTCTAGGGTGAGAAGATAGTGCACGTAGCTTAAGAGGCCCATATAGATACTATGAGATGGTTGTATGTAGATGATTCCCCGACTATTTGATATACACTAGGGGCTTTCATATTGAAATCTACTATGATGCGAGATGCCAAATAACTGGATCATGTTAGTAGTTATGTTGTTGCTTTCATGTCATCCACTATTGGATTTAGGAGGTGGCATGTTTCCATGGAAACTTGTAGGCGTTGTAGCTGCTATCATGGAGCACTTGATAATTTATACCTAGGGATGTGCATTGTTATCTTAGGTATTGTTGTCACTAAATCATTGCATCGCTGAATGGCACGAAAGTGAACACAACATTCGGTGTGATTGGAACACATGGGATCACCTCTCAAGCTTTGGGACTTGGGCTTGAGGTGAACCTCCAAAGAAGGCTGACTTCCTCTTCCTAAATGAAGCACTACAATACTCCTAATTTAGATAAAAATGGCTAATCGCACCTATGCTAACATTTCAAGGGATTAGGGAGAGATATTTGTAAATAAATAAAACCTACACTAGAATTGGTGATGCACCAAGAAAGGGTATTTCTAGACAACCTTTCGGCTTTCGATGAAGAGATATGATCATGAAAAATAATGACATGCATTACAAACCCACTTTACATATAGTAATTCATTCCTTGATAAGCACAATGACCTCCAAAACTTGTAAAAGAAACCTTGGTTGCACAGTTCACCTGAAAATATGAGAGAGGCAAATAGAAGCAAAAAAATCATGAAAGGTTATATAAATGATCACAAAACATAATTTCCATTACTTCAAGCACTTGCACAGTGCATCATTACATCAAGAAAAAGGCATAGGCTATCATTACAATTTGAGAAGAAAGGCTTGAGAGCCTATAAGTTCACAACATTTTAGCTTGTGAAGAGAGGGGAAGCTTGGAAAATGTCTAACTTGTCCAACTTGTATGACCTGTTGGAACCCTTTGGAATGAGCTTCCAACTTACATTTATAGAAAATTGTTGAGTTGTTGAGAGAAAGAAGGAGAAACCCTAGAATCTAGGCCAAAATGTAGGAAACAATTAATCATTGTTGTTTTCCATGTTTGCTCATTTATTGCACCTCCACCTTTCAAAGAACCATCCAAGGAAAAAAGAAAACCTACAATTATGGAATGAAAAACTTCGAAAATCTATATTCTCATGGATCCATGACGTATCTCTCTTTCTCTCGTTCCAACGACTATAATTTTGTAAAAAAACGGACAATCGGGGAGAAAGTTGTGGCTTCCTGAGCGAAAGTCCCCTTTTAGGCATTTGAGTATTTGCTCTCTTGATAATGACTCATGATGTTTGAATAAATTAAAATATTTATTTTCTCCATTGATTAAAATAAAATATTTTAATAATTCTTTAAATATAGATCATTTTCTACATTGGTGGAACCCCTGGTAAAAAATACATTGGGAGGGGTGTTATTATTCTTCATCGAGCTCATAGCAAGTTCTTCTTATTTCTTATCTACCACATTGCTTGACACCTCACTTCCATTATTTGCTCACCGAGCTATTGATTTGATGCTTTTATTTCCATATGGTTGGCCACCTCTTTACATTAAATTGTCAAGCAACTCGACATCAAACCTGATAACCACCTTTGAAAATATGTTGACCGAGCTAATCAGTTGTATTTATATTTCTATTAGCTTACCAATTTGCTTTGGTCCACCAACATACCGACCTCTCCGCTAAGTTCCTCGAGAGCACCTTATCCTCATCACCTTATAATTTCCCTGAAACTCTACGTTGAATGACTCGGTGGGTTCCTTCATACTGACCGAGCTACATGGAATGTGCACCGAGTTACTCGGTTTGGGCTCCTCCCTTTATTTGCTCGGTGGTCAATTAAATCTTCACGTAACCCCATATTGACTTAGTCCACTGATGCATGGATTCCACGTGTGACTTGAATGAGCTAACGGTTCCTTCACCCTACGTCTCACCGAGTTAAATGGAAAGCATCCCAACATGTCGCCGCTTCTAACTCCGAGCTCCAACCATCTCCACAACCTTCAACTCCTAAAAACCTGAAACTCCGATTTGAGTTTTAGGGTTTTGGGCTTCAGAAATTTCCCCCAAATTTTCCAACTCACCTAGTGCGAGTTCCGAAACAAAATATTCCGAAAGCCCAAAAACGTCCAAGTTTAGAAACACCAAAGTTGAATTGTCCAAAAATTTGAAATCAATTCCTTCATGCTTCTGTCTCATCGATCATTGTAACACTCTGATTTTGTATGTTAACTTGGTGAATGTTTTACATACTGTTATAGCTCTTGGAATGAAAGCAAACATGTTAAGATATGTTTTGATCTTAAGAGAATGTGTTGCTAATTTGGATTCTTGCATACTGTGATTTATTGCATGGGACAACAAATATTGTACTTGTGTGTTTGCTGATGTGACGACAGATTGTCGTATAATTGCTTGCTCTTGTGCTGATTGACAGCATACCTTGAATCAACTCCATTGATTCAAGTATGCTGAGGTCCTCTTGTGTTTTCTATGATTAATTCACACTTGAATTGGACTAGGATTATTATGAGCGTGCAGCGCCTGATTACAGGTGTGAATAGCTAGCACGAAAATGCCAACGACAGGGGTTCGATTCTTGAACCCTGTACTGTCGAATTTGGGACCTCGTGGGGCGAGAAACGCCTGGACACGGGTGGCCTTGGCATGTAATCTGAAGGACGGGACGTCCTGCTCTGCGTTAACGTGAATGTTAGTAAGGGGCTGGAAGGAAGTTGTTAGTGTTAGTGGTTAGTGTGAATTAAACCTAAACTAACCCTAAGGCCTAACATACATCCTACACTACTATCCTAAGTGGATTTTTAAATTAAAAAAAAAAAAAAGAGGAAAATAAACCTAAATTCTAAAACCTAAGGTTGAATTAGGACCTAGGTTGAATACTACTTGCAACCTAAACTAATCCTAAACTAAGGGGTACGCAGACCCTTGGGAGGAAAGGGATAAGGATGGGAAGGAGGCATTCATTGGTATTTAATGAACTGTCCCTTCGTGGACGGCGCCAGTTTTGGCGGGGCAGGTAAGGAATTTAGAGGCATCTATTTTGAAATAGAGCCAAGTTCAGTTTGCTTGGAAAATTTGAAACTTAGAACTCGCCAACCCAAGTGGCGGTGGCGCGGAAAGTGAGGAAAAAGGCAAAGCCTTTAATGCATTAATGGTTTTTGGTCCTCGCGACCAGTTCGCCTTGGAAACAGCATGAGGAAAAATTGATTTTCATTTTTGTTGGTTCGAGCCTTTTGTAAAGTTGCTCTGCATTTGGTTTTTCTGACCTGGTTCGGTCGAACCAGCTCTTGGCATTTGACATTTTGTGGAGATTTGGAGGCTGTTGTTAAGCCTGAAGAAGGAAGGAAGTGTTGGAGAGATTGTGCTGTTGCTGTGGAAGGAAAAACGCGGCAAACAACGTTTTCTTCGAGTTCTGGAAGAGAGAATACAGGCACGTTAAGCCCTTCTCTTTAAAATCTTTGCTTGATTTAAATGTTTCATTAAAACAACCCTGCTCTTGGGTTGGAATTGCATGATTGCTGTTGGGTTGATTTTGAAATGGATTTGCGGATTCTTGCCTTCTTTTCTTTGGAAAATGATAAGAAAACGGCCCTGGTTGCTCGGCCTTGATTTGTTGTTGCTCAAATTGGGTTGGAATATGAATTACTGTTGTGGTTGCGTACAGTGTTGTGGAATGAAATAAACATTTTCTTTCTCTGTACATGTAGTATGGAGTGGACAGGCTGTTTAATCTTTTCCTTATAGTGTAATCGTTCTCCTTGTTGTTGTGCTTGGAACTGCTATTACATGTGAAGAGAAAAATGGAATTACAATCGTGTTATATTGCTGTCATTTTGGAAATAATATGAATTATTGTTATGGGTCGCTGAGTTCGACTGTTCTAATATTCACGGATGAAATGATTCCTGTCGTGCTGTTCGTTTAACAGTTAGCAATAGCTGGTTTAAGCTGTTCTTATTGAAACTTATAAGGAAATAGATCCTCTTCCTTTTACTATTATGGATTTTAATGAAGATGGTATTTGGGTTTTCTATGAGTATCTGATTTCGCTTGAATGAAGTAATTGCGATATTTCCATTGTTGTGCCTTTTCTTGTTTAAGAAATGAGCGAATACGTTTTGGTACCCGTGAAAATAGAGAAAAAGGTAGCTATTTCTCCTTCTGAGGTTATTGTTGGATTATGTTTTCTCTTTGCTGTGAGAATGGGTTGGTTTTATGGTGATTTAATGATGCTGTTTGGTCTCCCTGTTCGGACTGTATACACAAATACAAATTGGTTTGTATTCAGTGCAGTGAATGATTATATTTCTTTATCTTTGTGATGGAAAGTTGATTCCATGGCGTCTTGTAGATGAGGTTTGACCTTCTGATTTGAATTGTCTTGTGAATGTGAACTCGACTTGGATTTCTTTTAATAAATGGAAAGTGTGGGAATTAGCTTGTTTTCTGAGTCTATTTTGACTGTACCAAGCTTAGGCAATTAACCCCTAAACGGTTTGTCCTTATAGAGGTATTGATATATGAATGTTATAATTGGAGTTCTGTCCCTCCTTAAGAAAATGGAAAATGCTGTTTTGGAATTAACGGTTGATCGAGATAGAACTCGAATTGGTTATTCATTGTTGAGGCATGATTGGATTGGTTTTGTACAGGCTATGTGAGTTGCTATTCATTAAGGACGACTGTTCTGCTATCTTTATAATTGAGTTGTCTTGATTAGAAAAACATGATTTGAATGTTTTTACTTCATTCTGAATACAATGATTGTTCTTAATGAAATCGTAGAGAATGAATTCTTCTCTTTTTGCTATTTGGGACTCTGAAAGTGACATTGGAATTATAGTGCCTATGACTCGGTCTTGCTGTAGGTAACAGCAATGTACCACTTGTTATTAAGAACTATATGTGTTCAGAGGTATAAAAGATTATATGAATATATATACTTGCGTGGTTGCATAATTGTTGTTGGTTAGCTATACAGTGTAAGAAGTAGGGAATCTTCTAGTATAGCAAATACCTAGTATGCATATTGATATGGCTTGCTCAACGATGAATATAATGTCTTACTAACCTGCTTGGCATTCATATGAACTGGAAATAAATGAAATTATTCTTGCTGCCAGAAAGTGAATTCCGAGTGGATCTTGTAAGTTTCACTCTGAACTGTTATTTTGATTTGTCTTTCGTATGGATTTCACTGTTAGGACAGTCATGTGGAAAGAAATAGAGATATGAATTAATGTTTTAGAAAAATGATCTTTCTTCTTTCATTCAGTTAGAAATCTGGAATTCGTGAATGAAGAATTTTATAGTGCTTAGATGGGAGCTACTATATGCATTGCTGTTCGCTTTCTTGTTTGTACTTGAATGCTTTAAATTTAACATGCTTCATGAACGGAAAGGAACGTAATGGATTTATATTCAGTTAGTTTCATCCTTTGCATTTGTTATTAATGAAAGGTGTGGAAAGGATAACTGTATGCTATATAGGCAGCAAACTACTTGTATTCTTAACGTTACAAATATTGTAAATTGATACTTGCAATGATTATGTGGAAACGGGACAGCAGTCCCTTGGCTGATTGTGATGATATTTTTCTGATAGTTCAGTTGTTATGCTGATCTCTCCTTTGTGCCTATTTTGAGATTGATGTTTCTTTGTCGTCGTTTCATAAAAGCAGGGTTCTTTTATTGAAACAGTTAGTTGAAGCATCTTATTTTAAGGATAAGTGCTTAATGTGCTCAGTTCATTGAACTGACCCGTGCAATTCATTTTGCAGATGGAATTTGATTAGAATGAAGGCTTGGCTGTTTTCTGATGCCTCTTGATTAGATGTAAAATAACTTGTAATTGTTGCTTTTACTCCTCTTCGAGGAATTGTGAAAAGAAGAAAATATATTCTTCTGTCCATGAGTTGAATGGATGCTTTGTATAAACTATACCCAATCAGCTGGATTGGCAAATGTACAAATTATGTCTTGAAATATTGAATACAATTACAGGTGTGATATTTTCAATAATTATATCAGTTGATTTTGTTGTTTAAATTGGAAATATGATGTTATTTCCTGATTTGGAATTGTTTCATTATCCTTGGATGGATGTTGAATTGAAACTGATATCTATTCTTACTTAAATACAACTTTTAAGTTGAACAATGCAATTAGTTCATACTTGGGTAAAGATGAATTTTTAAATTGACATTAAAAAGGATTAAGAAGAATATGATTTCATAATCAAAAGGTATTCAGGATTAGCTTAGGAGCTAAGGAATATCAATTCAATTTCGGAGTAATCGAACCTTGTTTTCGAACTCCATTAATGATCCCGTTTGATAAAATTCAGAATAAAGGATATAGGATAAATGTATCCATAACCAATGATCCTTAACTATATAACGTTAAGGAGAACAAATGAATTCATTTCTCGAAGATTAGACCTCGTTTGAATGACGTCTAATAAGTTAATATTCTGAAATTAGTTGCGTTGAAACATCTTGGCTAAGTTTAATAGGTTAAACTTATTACGTCCGTCGGTACGGACTGCTTAATCCAATGATTAAGAAATAAACCAAGTAAGGAAATGTAGCCCTTCGATACGAAGGAGGCGATACTTAGCAAACTAATGGACAATTTAGTCCGTCTTAGTTATATACAATCTGCAACGGAAACGAGGATCAAGAGATCAGCGCGGATGCTGAAAGTCGTTTTTAATTATTACTCGTAGCTAAGTCACTTGAGCAGGATGTGTATTCTCGATGGGTGGATTCTGCAGGACATTGGCATACGCCAGCTACAGCAAGGTGTCTTCATGAAGACGGGGTCTTCATGACGACACAATGTTGCAGCTGACATATAGCAATGCCCTCCCGAATTAAAACATTTAGAATACATAGGCTGAATGTGTAGATCTTAGCTGGGGTGGGGATAGGGTATGATCTGGTATACGGAGTGACTCCGGAATACTAAAGATAATCAGACACACGGAGTCGTGGGGTAACGACACCGTATGTCTGCGTATCTTTAGTTACCAGGAGTGCCTTCCTATACCCGTTCATATTACTAACTGGAATTGAAAGTTTAAAACTGAACTTAAACGTTGAGGACTGGTAGGAACCAGGAAAGACCATTCTAGATAACAGGTGAAGTGAAGTGAAGGACGTATTCCGTAGATGTGTATCACATCCAGGAATATGATCATGCAAAGCATGTGAAAATCTTTGGCCAAAGTATCGCAATTGCTGGTTGCGTTGTCCTTATCACTTAATTTAAGATGCAGGATGTCAGATGAATATCAGTAACAGATATTCAGATAGGCTTCTTAAATGGATCACTTCGATAACCGGGGAAGGTTATGAGAACAGGTATATATATAATATACTATGCAAAAAAAACATGAAGGATCGGTTGTTGCCGAGTCATGAACATGAAGGATCGGTTGTTGCCGAGTCATGAAATGAAGGATCGTTGAAACTCCGAGCCATGAAAATGGAAGATCGGCAGTTCATCGAGTCATTTACAGCAGCATATAGAATCTGTTATAAGATTGAATGGCATTGAATGTGTGTTCCATATTGTACATATGTGAACAGGGAACATTCGTTTTAAAAAGAAATTGTATGATCCAAACTGTGTTGTTTGGGCAGAGAACAATTATTAAAACTTGAACGTGTGTTTGAATTTTATAATTCATAACAGAGAACGTTATATACAAAAAAAAAAAAAAAAAAAAAAAATTCCCTTGTTCTGGTGTTTTAAAATGGGGATGTTACAATCACTTTGCCTTCCACTGTGTAACTATACTTACCTCTCCTAACTGAACCAACCTGAGGTAGCCATGAGTTTTATTTTGAATCCGGATCTCACCGGTCATCTCTTTCTTCATTGTGAGATCCTATTTTTCAATGAATAGCTTGAGCAATGCTATAAAATTCCTACCAAATGATGTTCAAATTCTAAAACGAGCCATGCCAAGGCTCACCTGATGCGACAATGAACATGGCCTTACCTATCTTTACACATAGTCCTGGAATGAACTAAAATAGCTTGCTTGAGATCCATTTCTCATTTCTCTACCAAATGCGTTGAGACTTAATCATTCCTTTCACGTTTCAGCTCCAACCAACTTTTCTCCATACTCAAGCACTAGGTTCCTTGACCGAAAACACATGTTTGTTGATTGACTCGGCCTCCACTCGGCCCCCTCCCGATTCATCTCATTTTGTTTTTTCTGTGTGGCTCGTCATTATTGAGCTGAGTTTGAACTTAACGTTAAGCTCGTTATTGCAAACATAAACAATATATTTCCATTGCTTTTCATGCATTCCCTGACCTGGATCGCTCACCCTGACTAAGCCACCTATTTGTGTTCCAGCGAACATAGCTCGAGATGTTTGGCTCCATTATTCTCCCTGCATGTTGAGCTCACGTTTTTTACCACTTCAAGGAATCGATAATGACCAAAATATGGAAATAAACTTGAAATTGTTTACCCACCGTGCCTAGGCTTAGTGATCTTGCTCAACCATCAACCTCTCGAGCACAACTCGGCACAACAAAAATATCTTAGAGGATTGAACCGTCGAAGTAGCTTGGCATTGAGAAACTCACCCAATTTTCTAACTAAAATCGCTATGCTCTGATTTCTCCCACATTTTGTTATGTTGAGACAATCTCGTCATATCTCTGCAATTTTTTACCTTGGCTCATTGAGCTCTGATAATCAACTCGGCCCACCGAGTTATCCATTATATTGGCCTGAATGATTACTTTGAGGACCGAGTGACCTTATTTGAGACCTTCCCGGTTCTGAGAGAAATGATTCACCTTGCAAATTGGGGATGACTTAGTCAACTTGATTCCATGTCGAGCTCATTTACAAGCTGAACTACATGTTGCGAATACCCAAATCTTGATTCCAAGCCATCACGGCTCTCTCTTACCTATTCTCCTCTAGCTTGATCTGATGAGTTATTATTTAACTCGATCTTCCAAACCCATGTCATCCCTGCAATCTCACCTCTCTCAATCATTCATCTTTTGTGGCAGCGAGCTTATTGGTACCGAGCCAACTTCTATGCCTTTCAACCTGGTACATGCTATGAATTCTCACACAGTCTGACCACGATGAGCTGACCTCCAAGTTTGGATCTCCATTAGCCGAACTATGCACAAATATCGACTTAGCTTATCCCTGCAATGTTGTGCCAAGCCTTGACATGAATCCATGGCGATGTCCCACCTGAAATCATCTTCTCCAACGTGCTCACCTTCTATCATAATTTGTTGAAATCTATGTCTTTCCCATTATGATATGACATGAGCTTTATTTTTTCAACCTGATCGAATCATCTCAGATCCCTCATTTTAATTTTCCAAAACACTTAGAATCTTGACCAAATTGTTCGGGCTTGCACCTATACCATATGTCATTTTATATTGAAGTCGATTCGGCCTTCATTAATTCTGAATTTGATGCCCAAACTCGACTTGAAATGTATCCTTACCATGAGATTATATGAGATTGAGATCACGGCTTATTTCAAACCACTTTCCCATTAAACATGTTCAGATTTTTGGAGTACAAACACCCCAATGTGAAATAGTGATTCCCGAAATGTGACCCGCTTGAAAGCCATAAATGCATAATATCTCCCAAAACATGACTCGCCACGTTTGAGCTCTGAATTTTATCACCCTGAGCTCCTTACCACGAGCTTCCTCAGATATTAACTCGACAAGCTGGCTCGACCCCCTTGCCGAGTAGCTCGGCCATATGTTTCTTAAGCTCACTTGATCCAACTAATTTCTTTTCCTAAGTTCAAACCCAAACGAGCTCCTCAACTATGTATGAACATCAAGCCAGCTTGACCAAGCTACTTAGGACCTTGTTCCTCTCAATGCATGGACTAGCTCCCTACCTACTCGATGAGATATTTTATTGAGTGCCAATCTTCCTTCACTCTATTTATTTTTTACCCTCATTTTAATTATCTTTGGCTTCTCCTCAAACCAGGGAGTAGAAAAGATACAGAAAGGCCTAATAAACATGATGTATCAATTTTGGTCATTTTTAGCATGTGATCCCATTGGGGTTGATTTTCCCATTCTGAGACCAATTTGAACCTTCAAGACACAAAAAGAAAGAACAATCCCAGTGTGCAAAGCTTGAAACTATGGGTGTAGTTTTAACCTCATTGTCCATTTTTGCCTAAGAGGGAAAAAATTGACAATTGGTATACCATGAGATGTGGATGTTTTCGGGTGGGAGGAGGTTCGACTTGGATGTGGGATTTTGTTGCATTGTTGGGAATATGAGCATATAGCCATTTTGAGTCCACCAGGCATACCTTGGAGAGCCAAATGTTTCCCACCTTATGTCATGTTGTAATTTATGTCCTTAATCATGTCATGTCATCTTGTCACGGAAATGGGTGTGTCCATAGAGTCACGATTGTTGAGTCCATGTTAGTCCATGCCGAGTCAAATTGATGCTCTCAAGGTGCATGTGAGTCATGTAGGTTGATTCTCTTTGGCACAAAATAAAGTAGAAAACAATTATAACATGTTATCTCAAGTGGATGAACTCATTTTAGGGCTCAGAAGGTCAAGAAATATGTTTTAAAGCAAAATGTCACTTCTACCTAAAACTACCCTCAAGAACTCAAATTGTACTTGCATACAAATGGGATGGGATAGAAAAATTCAAGGATATTTTAAGAAAATAAACCATGGTATATGGTGGAGGTAGGTGTCCTTGAGATCCATACAAAATTTCAGGTCCTTAGGAGGTCATTTGAGCAAGTTATTCAAGTTTTTGCAAGACTGGTTTTTGAGAAAACTCATTTAGACCACCTGGTCTTCTTAGGTGTCAAACAAAAATATAAAGAAGTTCTCAGATAATTCATAAGATTATTTTTTGTATTAAATCATATTATAATTCATGTGTAAAATGTATTTTTAAAAATGAGTTGTAATTAAAAATTTCTCATCATTTTCCTAAGCATGTTTTTCTCGGATTTCAAGAAGTGCTAGAATTGATAGAAGAAAAAGTTGTTGATTATACTCAAACTTATTGAATGAGCATTCTAATAGAAATTAGTAGTGCATTTAAGATGTTTAAAAGGATCATAAGGCATTGGAACATGTTGAATAACTTTGAAGATGTATGTAAAAATCAGTTTTGGACCTAAAATGGATGTTTCTTCCCGTATGGTAAATGTGACATTCAAACAAAGTTTCGAGGAGTGGATGCTCTATATATATTGAAAAAGGGTTATCTCATGATATTTTGGTCATGTTAACCACTCAAGAGTGTCTGTAGAGATCTTCAAAGATTCTTCTAGTTCAAAAACTAGTTCAAAGTCATGAAGTTTGTCTTGCACAGAGCCAAATTGGATGGTGAGTGCGTGTGATCTTGATGCGGTGTGGAATAAGCCTTTGAACATATAGAGAATCATTGTGCAAGATTTATGGAGTTTGGATATTCGATATATATCTCTTTTTGAGCCAAAAATGCATGATTACACCCTCTCGGTGGTGTACAATCTTTGAAACCCTAGGTCCGGGGTTCTAACAAAAGAATACCTAGAACACAAAACACATGCATCAGTAATCTCTAAAACTTAGTTCTCAACTTTGCATTGCTCAAATATGCATTGTTTAAACATCTCTGAAACTCATTCCTCTTCTCTTCTCTTGCTTTGAGTCTTAGATCTTGACATCACCAATTTATCGTAGGAGTCACCTCGAGACAATGTGATAAGGGTATGAATGATTCTCAGTTGTCTTTTGGTTTTTTTGAAGAATCTATGGATGTGTACATTGGTGAAAATGTTCTAGGAATGTCCTAATCCAATGTAGAAGTCTCTTAAATGTGTTAAGTTTTTATCTCTCCATTAAAGGAATTAAATGCAAAATACTTCTCCCGATTTCGGTTTGGAAAAATAACCATGTGCACTTCAAGTAGAGGTTATTTGATCCTACTTGTCTCGATCATGATGTTTGAAGGCTTGGATTTGGATTAAATGTGGTTGGATTTTTTAGTGCATGACTATAATGTCTTCACACCTCGTTCAAATTTATAACCACAATTCTCTTAGTAGCACAAGTTAAGGGTTTGAGCACAATGAAGAATGAGCCTATGATTGAGTGTTTATAGCTTGAGTAGTCGATGAAAACATTTATCCATGTATACTTGAATGTGACAGTGAATTAGCCCTACCTAACTGTTGTTGACATATTTCCTGCCCAATTACCTAAATATTGATCTAACTCGGATGCCAAGGGTCCTAAGGCCGAGTGAAGTCGAGTATTTCTCCAAAAACACAAAATGCGGATGTTTTGGATGCTTTACACAAATTTGAAATGAAGGTCTTTATGCACCATACATTATAAGAACTTAACAACACCCTCATTGGTCTCCCTCAAACTTGTGCACTATTATTTCTCCCGATAACTCAACCTAAGAATGTGTATAGATACAACTTGGAAACTTTATTTGTGTTTGATCACTTGGAGCTTGTATAGTCCAAACTGTAATGCCCATGCTATATTGATGTTTGTAAATTCTTGTTTGAGTGAAGTTTTCAAACATTGACATGTGATTTCTGTTCAGAGTTGTTGTGCTCTTAGGAACTAGTAGATCATGTTTCTGGAATGATATCAAAATCTATGAAATTTGACTGTTAAATATTCTTATGGCATTGTTGCACTTATTATGACTACCTTTGAGTATTCACCTGATTGGTTTTAAGAAATAAACCAAGAGATTTCAGCTTGTGGAAAGAGAAATTAGACTCTTGGGACAGATGGATAGACAGTCAATCTGATAAGCTATCCAAGTTTCGATATGATTTTTTTCCCTAGATTGTTGCATCTATATTTAAAGAAAGGTGGTACCTTGGATCAATTCTAAGTGATCCAAGGCATGTTATTTGATTGATATATTATTACGATCATATTCTATAAGTCTATTTGATTTCATGGTGCTTTTCCTTGTAGCCTGTACATGATATTGACCTTGATAACTTACTTCTTGCTGGAAGTAAGGACTAGAAATTATGAGAAGGTTTTACATGATGATATGTGTTATTCTTATGGAAATGAGTAGATTGATAAGAGTATACTAAATTCTTTGGTTTTGTGATAGATGAAGGCAATAATGTTGTATTAAAACCTTCCTTTCAAACTAGAGACAATTTTGGCCATCTACAGGTAATGCTTAGTCAAAGGGTGTAATAGAATGATTTCATGGTATCAAGAATATGTTGATATAATGAATGTCACCATGGGCCTTTAGTGTTTGAATAAGGTAGAACAAGTGTTTTGAACCATATTAAATAAAGATATGCTTATAGAGCATAAGGGGGTCATTGCTAAGGCAAGCCAAGTTTTGGTCATGTAGTATAAGGGACCTATCTATGATCAAATAAGCTTGATATTTTGAATTGAGCAAGGCAGCTAATGTTGTGAAATTTTAGGCATAATATTTATGGGCCTAAATTGTTTCTAAACTATAATTTATGCTATGTCAATTAAACAAGGCCCTAATAGACAAGGGTGGGTTGACATTTATTTCCCTTATATCGAGTACCGACTATGACTTTATTATGAAGTATTTAATGCACTGCCACCCAATTTAGGGGTGGAAATAGTCAAGTAGAAGATTGAGTTAATAAGAATACCAAGATAAATTTGGAAGGCTATTTTTTTAAAAATAATTTGGCACCACTAGTTTTGAATAAAATAAGGCGGTGGTGGGAATTCGTTAGAGCTAACACCACCTCTACCACACATTAATTTTATTAAAACAACCCCTTGATCTCGGGGCATGCACCAAGTGGTTTTGGGAAAATCTTGGTTATTTCTAGGTTCATTTGTTTGATGGGTTTGGAGCTGTGAAGCTTTGCATGTTGAAGGAATCTCCTGTCTTTGATTTGGCTATTATTTTCATAAGACATTGCATGCAGATTGTGACTATTGAATAAGTGATACTCGGGAGTTAGATAATCTTGAGTTACAAGTGTTTCAGTCTTTATAAATAATAAGAATGAGGATCCTTAGTGATTTTTGGTTTGGATTCGATTCTAAGCGTTGGGTTGTTGTGGAAGTTGAGAAAATGGAGAGGAAGTCAAAGCTCCCAAACACATGCATGATGGGTTCTAACTCATTATAATATCTTGCTCAATTTAATTATTTCACAAGAAGAAATTTTCTCTTGAATGAAATTGCATTCTTTGGATCTGGGTTTTATGTATTCGAATAATCGATTATTATCTTGTTGAGTAGGAAATATTGGTTGAATCTTGATGCATCTTGGGTTGAATGATAACTAGTTTTGTATGCTTGACTGTGAATGAATATTTTGAAGGAATAATTTAATTCATGGTACCCAGATGTGTATTAAGACTATAAATTTAATGTCTCTAGGTATAGTTTTACCGTTTTTATTTTTGGAAATATTTATGCTTATTACTAGTATGTTTTTGAGTCTTTCGATGCAAGAAAATTCGTTATATGATTGACACCCATCTTTCTTTGGGTTTAGAGAAAGTATTTATTAAATGTAATGAATGTATAACTATGATTAGGAAGGTATTTCTAGTTTTGGGGTACTCAATATAACAACATAATTTCATTTGATTACTGATGCATGTTAAATTATTGAATTAAAATGCATGCCTTTAAATAGATATTTTAAAGGAATAATGTTGTTTTCTAGGTCCCGATATTTATTATGATTCTAAATGGATTCAATTTTAGCCAAGTCTTATCATTTGGGTAATGTTGTAACCCTTTGGAAGTTATGTGTAAATGCTTTTCGTAGCATTGAAACTTTGGTATTGAGGCCCATCCTTGTTGGGTTAGCGCAAGTTTTGATGGGAATGGTCCCAAACCTGGGTGAATGGGTTAAGAAGATGCAATTCATTCTTATTTGTTACCTGGTATTCTTTGTTCTAGATAGTATTATTAAACCAGTCCTTGCGTTGTTATTTTTGGTTAATTTATCTTTTACATGTCTGGTCTATTAGTGCTATCGATTGTTTATTGAGATGTTGTCTAGTGTTTTCTTGAGACTCGAGAATTGAGTCGATACCCTTCCAGGTGTATGTGTTTAAATAATTAATGAGATCCATGATTGGAGATAATGATTTTATAGGAGGTTGTGTATTTGATTCCAGTATTGACATTTTGAAATATTGAAGATTGGTTGTTATTAAGTTGTACCTGAACCAATTAAGGTTCTTATGCCGTTAGAATTACTATGAAGTCTGTACCTCACCACCCTTTCTAGGACACCTCTATAATTTCAAAGATATTAATAATACATGGAATTGATCATGGATGAGTGATCGTATAACATCAACTATTTAGTTCATGCTCCTCCTATGGTTGTGAAGTCATAATGCTTCTCTTGGTAGCTTTGGCTAAATGTATTAATGCTGGAATTGTTTATTTGTTGGATCTCTGAATGTGTGACTGTGATAAATCTTAGTTGTTTATATTCAGTGGTTTCTTGTTGAGTTTTAAATGAAAGTATCTTCATAATAAACTCTCCCATTGATGATATACTTTGTTATTACATTTAAGTTCAACTTTAAAGAACTTATGTTATGACTAGTGATTGGATTATCAATGTTGTATTCTCTTCTGAATCCTTTTGGTTATAGATCTGATGAACCAAGCCTTGCTTGAGAGTCATCTAATCCTATCTGGCCTTAAGTTATAGTAACTCGATATTAAGGATAAGTGAGGGAAATCACTTGACTGTTTTGATGAACTCAAATGTTGTATGGATGGTTTGATATTACGTTATGAAATACAACATGTTTCTTTTGTAAAGTGTATAAAATTTATTAAAATGGTACATGATTATAGTCATATAAGCATGGGATTATATGACTGAAATCCTTTTTATAATGTACTTCTTATATCAATCAGTTACCACTTTATTGTTATTGCTTTACTGAGTTGTTGAGTGGTGAAACTCAATTTTATTAGATGCATGAGTACAATCATACAAGTATGGACTTATATGATTGCAATCATATCTTCCCTACACCAGTAACTATTTGGTTGATTAAGATCAACTTCATGGTTCGGATCTCCTTTGTTTGAATTAATCCATTATTTGTTTTTAGTTTCATGAGGGAATTATATGTGCTAGACTTGTCCTCTTTTGATGGAATTCAATATTGATATCCTTACTAGTTACGACCTATAGGCTCACTTGGGTCTGCAAGGGATCCATTATTTATTTTATGTTCATAAAAATAATATCAGTTCAGAGATACAATTGGACTCTAGTAATGAAATGATTGTTGGATAAATTGTGGTTCTGGTTTGAACTGAATTCATCATACTTTATGTATGAAATACCATGCTCATTTGATTGCTCAATTGATTTGATCTTAAACTTTTAATGTGTTGTGTACACATTATAAAATAGATTGTCTTCCAAGCTCGGCTTGAGCCTAAACTCTCTATAGAGTTTGATCCTTATTATTGAACCACTAAGTTGTCTCTTTTAAGACTGTGAAGTCTTTTAATCTTTAGTATGAAGACCTCAACTAGGTAAGCATAATTGGGTGAATTTATTAACTTTAAGGAGATCTATTCTCAATGAATGACTAAAGAGTTGAACCATTAGTCTTTGGATACAAGTTTTTGTCTTGTTTAAAGAACTCATAACTTGGATTATGAGGTAACTATTGAATTGGGAACTCTTGTTGGCTATTATAGATGTGTTAAACTTACATTGCTTTTTATTTTGATTGATAAGGTGGGTTGAAGGGACCCATTCCCTATAAAAATAAAGGTCTAAAACTTGAGAAGATGAACAAGAACCAACAGACTAAAATCCTGGAAAACAAGCCTATGAAACTAAACTAGGAAAAATAGCCAATAATCTACTATTTCCCACCACCTGGGATGGGAAGAAGTCTTCAATATTACCCATTCGACCTTTTTTACTTTTCTTGCTCTTTACTTCATGCCAAATGCCCATGTCAGATGGAACAATAATCATAAGATCATTGTGATTTCCTGGGACTTCCCTTAAATCAGGAAAAGACTCCTAATCTGAATCTAATTTGTCATATACATTTCCTCTTTTCATTCCTCCCATTAACTCCATGTTCTCCTAATTTCCAACTTCTAAAATTTTCTGCTTATTTTCTGTTGTTTCTGTTGTTTGATGCTCCGAACCCCCTTGAAAGTCAAAGTAGACACCATATCCGGATTTACACTTCCCCATCTGCTAGGAGTTGACGAGCTTCACTTTTTAGCTCCATTTTTATTTAAAGGACAACAAGCTTGCAAATGCCCTAGGTTTTTGTAAACTCTGCATCTAAAGGCGGTGTTCTCATAATCCAAAACTTGTGAATACTGAATTTTTCCAAACTTTAATAAAATATGATCTGGTAATCCTTTACTCAGATGATTTCAACACATATGTGAGCATATGTGCACAACCCTGAGTGAGTTCTATCCAAATATTCTTTAATAAACTTGCCCAGACAAGTACCAATATTATCTAGGGCATACCATAGATGCAGGGAGATTTGGAAGCCTTACCTAAATAGGTGTTTTGGTAATTGAATGAGAAGTCGGATCAAATTCTAGAAACCAAGGAGTCAAATACAGATGGGAATTACCCCAGAACCATGGTCCTCCAGATATGCATCGCTGATAATCCTTGGTTTCTTTGAAATGCACAATAAAGAAACCCCTAGAACAAAGTGAAATTTCACACTTATTGGTCCATTTTTCAAATATCCATTTATATATTTCGGTAGAGGAAGGCCAAAGGCCATTGAAGTGCTGATCACAACATCTCAAACTAGAGACTGAAAGTATTCCTCCACCTCAGAATTTTTGATCTCTAGGGTAGGGATTTCTTCTGCCATATCGACCAGATATGCCTGGTTATAGGAGTATATCCACCACGAGTTCCAAGGATATATTTGAATGATGTAGACTTATAAGCAACAACATAGGTTTTGTTTTTATTGTTCGGCTCATATCCTTTCCCTCCCACCTCTTACCCGTAGGCATCCTTGTCGATTTAGAGGGGTTCTAATTAGGGTTAGAGGGGCTCCATTCAGGCTCCTTGGCGTAACTTCCCTGTAACCCACAACTCTTCCCTAAACTCGTGAGACCCACAGAGGCACCTCCAAGTAGAGTGAATCCATTCCCCCCACCCGATCCGCGCTTTTCTCACTAGATCTCACAGGGACGAGTTCTTCACTACCATCGCCATCCCATTCTCTCCCGACCTCTTAGAATTAATCATCACCATTAAACTTAAATTGTTATGATAATCTAGTTTGTGCAAAATGAGAGGAAAGGTCAAGGAAGTTAGACTTATAAATATTTATGTATGATTAAGATTCGAGTTTGGTCTTGCTTGGATATGGATCTTATTATGACTGACTGTAATAATAAGTAACTCATTATGATGTGTTGTATTAAAGATTATACAAGAATGCATGTTGAGTTATGAAGTATATTTTTCCTTAATTCATATAAGTTATTAGTGTATATAACTTTGGATATATGTTGAATAAGGCTTCTACCTGGTGAAGGTATTATTGGATAAATTTGAATATACTGTTGGATGAAGTTATGTTACTGATTCCTGTGGACTGGATATAACATTAATAATCTAGCTTTGGTTCCTCTACTTGAGTTGTTGATGCTATGTAGTGATTATTAAATTAAGTAATGCTTTATACTTTTTGTTTGAGTAAAATTTTACAGGATATAAGTATGGTCTTATATGATTGTAACATTAGTATTCAGGTTTTGGCTCTACTTAAGTTAGTATATTTTTGGGTTGGGTTGATTTGATTGGAATAATGAAGCTAATGTTGTATAAGTATGGGTTTAAATGACTATGACATTATTACCCTAGTTTTGGTACTTCTGGATTGGTTGTGATCCATTTTTGTTGGTTGAATTTCTTATGTTGACTTAAGTAGATACTTTCCTGGAATCACTTGATAAATGATCTAGATTATCTTATCTTCCTTATTTGCTGTTCATGATATCCTTGTTGTTTGATCAAAATAATTGTGTGTCTTCCTTAGACCTTGAGAATGATTTCATTGAAAATTTATGTTCCTTTTATGAAATTATTAAGTAAAGTAGGTTGTTCTAAAGAGTTAGTGTTTATCATGCTCAGTTCATACGAACTGACTCATGCTAACAATTTTGCAGATGGATATTGTGAAAGAAGGAAGACGTATAAAGTTTCAATTATTCATTTGATTGAAGAAAGTTGAATGGGATAATTGATTATTGTATTTCTAATTGAATTGCTTCTATATAGAAATAAGGAAGGCCTTGGCCATTCAATGTAACCTTTTGAAAGGAAAGATTATGGTGAATCCTATGATCATGACTTGACACCTATTTCAGAAAGTAATAAAGTTAGATTACTTGTTACATCTTTTTGATTGGAAGTGATTGTTGGAAAATGATGAAATTGTAGTCCTGCATTTAATAAAGAAAATCAGTTTGTAGGTATGCTACTTGTTATAACAAGCATATGTGTAAGACAAATAAATTTCCACATGACTTATATGCTTGAATATATTTATGAAAGAAATAAAGTTATACCTAGATTGCTTGTATATTGAACTTGAGTATTAACTAATGAAGTGTTAAATACTTGAAGGGTTGTGTAAATTATTATTGAATGATTACCTAAGTAACTTGTGAATTATATCAAACTGTTGGGACTATATGGATTAAGATCACCTAGTGTTGTTTATAAAATGTGTTTAAATGGTGAAGAGTGTCTAACTATATGATTGCTAATAAGTAAGAAAATAAGTTGAACATAAGAAATATAAAAATTTTTGTTAAGTGAATTGACTCATGATAAAAATAACGATTAATTGGATGGTTGGTAAACCTTATCATGAAGTAGTTAAATTATAATTTTTGATCATAATGAAAGGATATGATGTACTTCATAAAGGATATACTATAATGAATTACTATGAACTTATGAATAAGATTTTGTGTCCTTAAGGGAAGGAAAGAAATTACACTTATAAGGTTACATTAATTTTTAAGTGATGAATCTTAATTATATACTTGCAATCTAAGCACTTTTCATAGATAATAATGAATGACCTAATAAAAATAGGTACATATGATTACTTTTAATTAGACTATAAATAAAGGAAGGTGGTATGCTTATGCGGAAGTGATGACAAACATTGTTAGTGTTTGATAATTGAAGGAGGTATGATACATACCTACTTAAAGCTATGTATGAATGCATTACCTCAACTAATGTGAGCTATTGAGTCATTGTTTAAGTGATGATCTATGTTGATATAACTAAAATAGTGGCATGACACTTAACTATGATAATGAAAAATGTTGCTTAATAGAATTAAGCTTAAGACATAATTAAATATGTAATTATGTACTTAAATATCAAGATTGTTTCAATCCATACTTAAGGATATTATTGGCATGGGACTTAATGTTAAATAATCAAATTTTGGAAAATTAAATATCCTTGGTTCAACTTAAGATAGGACCTTAGGTACAAATCATTCAAGGTGAAGGTCTCGTGAGACCTAGGCTAACCTGTCATAATTTAATTAATACTTTGTAAACCATAAGATACCATGTTCCAATACAAGAATCTTGGTGGGATAACTCACTACATCCGCTACACATTCATATCCCTATAATGATGGTTGTCACCATTTGGATACCGCTTTGCTTAGTAGTTGTATTGAGTTGCCTCATCAAGAGAATGGATTGTGGTAGGGTATTGCATTAAGTAAAAACTTGTTAGAGTTACAAAGACAGATTGAACCTCATGGATATGCACCCCAATATCAATTTATGATGGCTATGGGAAGGGAAGTGGTCTAGTAATGAGGTGAATCATTACGGAGACACTTACTTTCCCATAGGCATCATAGGATGACATAGAGGTATGTCTTCTTGCAGGTTAATCTGGAATTGTACCTTGTACAAGTCTTGTAGCTATTAACAACATCAATGATTATAAATCCATATAACTGAATAAGTGATTAAGGTGAGATGAAAAATTCCTAATGATGAGTGTGTCGTCATGGAATTGAGCATGGCATACATGACTCGAAAGTAGTGTAAGCTACTAATTACACTTTGTCGTGATTTCACTATGATATAAGTTGTGAGATGCTTGTGGAATTCCTAGGTGGAACCTAGGTAGAAACTTAGATATCTTCACTTAAATATCATATCCTGATAAAGGAAAACCAAAGGATACATTTGATGTATTGGCTCATACAAAGCATTGAGGGAGAGTGAATAAGTTCATTATTCCCTCATGCAGCTACACATGGTTTATGATAGTTATTGAAATGGATTACATTAAGGTTTATGTTGGATTTAAATATATGGGTATTTAAATTAGCTGCATAAAGTAAGATATAATTTTTTTACCTAGATATGAAGGGAAAAAAGTAGATGTTACACAAACAGTTAATCTTGAGTGCAAACTAATTCGTTTTTGTTAGACCACAAAATGTAACTACTTTGAGGAAAAATTATAACATTTATATGTTTGTAACGACAACGTGAGGTCAGATTTAGAGTGTAAAATGATACAAAGATGTAAGAATGAATTTCCACATGTTGTAAGTAAAGTATCAACTCCATATAGAGTCTCTGAATGCTAGAAATTATAACAACCTCCAAGAGTGTGAGTTAAATGCTCAAGAAGATGACATAATCCACTAGATGCTAGGTGTGAACATGTATGTTGCTTCTCTTTGCATTTTTTGAGATGGAAGTTGAAAGTTAAGCATCTCGCAAGTGTGTGGAGTTATGTAGGCCAATGAAAAGTCAAATAAATTAGAGAAGGTAAAAGGAAAGACATGAGTCACCTAAAGTTGTCATTAGCCTAATATATCAAGATGTTATAAACAAAGACAATTAAGAATGAGAAAAATAGGTTTTATTCTCTTGCTCAAGCTATGAGAAAGGTGATGATGAAAAGGCATTGAACAATTGACTGACATATAGATTTTCAAGTGTCATGGAATTTTTTAATGTTGAGAAGGTGGAAAGTCGGAAGAAACATGTGTCATTTCTCTGTCTATTTCTAATTAGAAGGCTTGGGAGATCAAAGGGCATGTAAGTTTTGAAGTCGGAAGATGGGTGAACATTCGAGAAGATGAAATGTGAGATGTGATTATGGTGTCATATAAATAGTGTGATATATAAATATATAAGTGAAAGGTATGGCTGTTGCTTTGATAGTATGAGATTGTATTAGGTGCATGTGAATAAATTGTTGACTGTGAAAAGGATCAAAGATTCAAATAATAGGCAATATGATGAACTTATGCGTGAACATTAATCTAGGAAGGAGATCATGATCTATTGATGGAGCAAAAAAGTACATAAATGATCAATTAAATGTAGGTGTTTTCTAAGTAGGTGGTTGGAATGAAGAAGTAGATGCTTTTTGTACAATCCAAATGAGTAGGTGCTTAACATTCATCAAGTAGGTTCTTGTATGAAATCTTGAAGTTGGTGCTTTAGTGATTAAGTGGGTGCTTAATCAATTGTAAATCAGTGCATTGGAATTGGTGTTCTAAATAAAAGGCCTAGTTTCAAGTGGGTTTTCTCCCTTCTTGGGTTTCCCACTATAAAAATTGTGTCATGCTCATTTGTGTTTTTTCTTGAAGTTCATTTTGTGCTTATGATCTAACTTCGAACCAAGTTAAGTAACTTTGAAATTTTGAAAAGACCTCAATTGTGCTAAGAATTGATTCACCCCCTCTCATTGCTTGTGATATCTAACAATTAGTATAAGATCAGGGCCTTTGGTGGAAACTTTAAAACTTCAAGGTGATCCCTTATTCACAAGTATGGCAAACAATCAGACACAAGGTGGATTATCAATGTCAAGGTCACCTCTCTTTACAGGAACAAATTATGCACTTTGGAGGATAAGAATGAAAAATTATCTCATGTCCCTTGGTTTTGACATATGGGAAAGTGTGAACAAGGGCTACACACTTCTAACCACTCCAATTACATCTACAATAGATAAGACAAAATATGAAAACAATTCAAAAGCCATGAATGCAATTTTATGTGGGCTGAATGAAACTGAATTTGTGAAGGTAATGCACTGTACTACAACCAAGGAGATTTGGAAAAAACTTCAAAGTATCTATGAGGGTGATGAAAAAATCAATATTGATAAATTACAGACCTACACACAAATTTCGGTTTAAGAGCTTAAAGATGAAAAAGGATGAGAGCATTGTAACATACATGTAGAGAGTGGATGAAGTAATCAATATGATTAGAGGCTTAGGTGAGAAGCAAGAAGAGACCATCATAGTTAAAAAAATTATAAGATCCTTGACCTCCAAATATGATGCAAAGGTTTCAACCATTGAGGAAGCAAAAGACATGAAAACCTTGACACTGGATGAGCTACAAAGCATCTTATCAACATATGAAATGAGGAAAATTGGAGCTAAATCTGCCAAGAAAGAAGTTTCTTTCAAAGCCAAGAAAGAGAGTCAATCCAAACAAGAAAAAGAGGAATCATATTTGGAGAATGAAGAAGATGCTGAGAAGATTGAAGCAATGTTTGTAAGAAGACTAGGAAGAGGCTCAAGACAAGTATAAAGGTAAAATCCTTTTCAAATGATTTAATTATGGTCAAGTAGGACACTTTGCTACTAAATTTCTAAAAGAACAAGGAGTTTTAGTTTGAATATGGGGAAGAAGGTCATAAACATGGAAAGAAAAAGATGAACTACAAGAAGAAGAAGTTTTTCAAGAACAAGAGAAATTTCTATTCAAAAGAAAAATCAAGTGACTTAGAATCAAGTGACTCAAGCAACTCAGAGAGTGAGAGTGATGGAGCTCAATGTGAAACCTTATTCATGGCCCTAGAAATTTCCAATGAATGTAGCACTAAAGGAAATAATATGGTCAGCTATGAAGATTCTGATGAAGAAGAGGCAAAAGTAAATTTAGAGGCTGAACTTGTAAGTGCTCTTGAAGAACTCCAAATATGTAGAAGAAGGAACCAAAAGATAAGATGCACCTTAAAGGATTATGAAGAACAAATTCACATCCTTGAAAAGAAGAAAAGTCAAAAGGAAGAAGAGGAAATAAATGAACTCAAGGAGCTTGAATCTCAGCTGGAAAATATTCTCAATCCTACAAGGCAAAGGAAGAAGAATGTATAATCTTGAAATCTGATTTAGAACTCCACAAGGCTGAATTAGAATAAGAAAATAGCAAAATCAAGATGTATGAGAAGCTAGAAAGGAGCTCAAATGTCCTAGCCAAAATTCTAAGCACTCAAAGGGATGTAAGTGACAAATCAAGAATTGGTTTCGGGAAGAGAATAAGGAAGATGAACTAGCCAAGAAGAAAGAAGATAAGACTACACCAAACATCTCTCACACCATGAACAAGGAGGCCACCAAATCTACAAAAATAAGGAAAATCTCTCCTAGAATCACCTATGCTATGAGGTACTCTCATTCCTTCTATGGTTATTATTTTTCATGTAACCAGTTTGGTCACAAAGTTGTAAAATGTAGAAGAAATGATAGAGGCAATAGGAGAAATTACAACTTGCAGCATATAAGAGTAATTCATAATATTGTATGTTACAAATTCCAAAATGAGGGTCACATAACTAGCATGTGTAGCTCACAAACACCAAAACAAAGAAAGTGGATATATGTTGTGAAAGATAGATCAAACAAGAAATAAGAGGTTAGTATGATAGCTCAAACTACCTTCCATGTGTAAGATGAGGGAATGATTTGGTACTTGGATAGTGGCTGCTCCAGTCATATGACATGTGACAAAAGTAAATTTATTTATTTGTCAAATAATGCATCAGGTGTTGTTAGATTTGGTGATAATAATTCAACAAATATTGTGGGAAAGGAAATCTTAGTCTTGACAATGGAAAAACAGTCACAAAAAATGTTCTATATGTTGAAGGACTCAAACACAACTTGCTAAGTGTTAGCCAAATGTGAAAACAAGGATACAATCTGATCTTTAATGATAAAGGGTGTAAAATTATTGATGGAAAATCAAGGAAGAGTTGGAAAAGCAAAAAGGACAAAAAATAATATGTATGTGCTCAAAGAGGTAAATAAAGAAAAATGTTTTGCAAGAAAACTTGATGACAATTGGTTATGGCACAGGAGATTAGGACATATCAGCTTTGAAAATCTTGTGAAATTGAGTGCTAAAGATGGAGTTAGAAACATGCCAAAGATTGTAAAACTAGCAGATTCTATGTGTAATGCTTGTCTACATGGAAAACAAACAAGAAGGTCATTCAAGTCAAAAGAGTATTCCACTACTCAACCTTTGGAGCTGATTCATACATATTTGTGTGGGCCTACAAGGACTGCAAGCATGCAAGGAGATGAGTATTTCATGCTCCTAATAGATGATTTTACTAGGATGACATGGGTAGCTTTCTTAAGACACAAATCATAAGCCTTGGACAGGTTCAAATCCTTCAAAGCACTTGTGGAGAATGAGAAGAACACCAAAATCAAATGCTTAAGATCAGACAAGGGTGGAGAATTTTGGTCTAATGAATTTGATGATTATTGCAAAGAACATGGAATACAAAGACAATTCTCAGCTACTAGGACACCTCAACAAAATGGGGTGGTTGAAAGAAAGAATAGGACAATGCAAGAAATGAGCAGGACTATGTTGAATGAATCAAGACTTCCTGATAGCTATTGGAGTGAAGCTAGTGTGCATAACTGTCTATATTCTAAACAGATCTCAATTAAGAGTAAATAATAACAAAACACCTTATGAACTCTGGAAAGGGAGGCCAGCCAATGTGAAACACATAAGAGTCTTTGGGAGAAAGTGCTATATTAAGAGAGATGAAGAAAATTTGGGAAAATTTGATTCTAGGTGTGATGAGGGAATATTTCTTGGGTATTCATTAGTTAGTGCAACTTATAGATGCTACAACAAGAGGCTTTAGAAGGTGGTTGAAAGTACCAATGTAAAAATAGATGAATCTCAGCCTTCAAAAATAAAAAATCAGCCTAAGGACAACCATGAAGATGATGCACCTTGCATTGAAAATCAAGATGATGATGATGAAATAGAAAGCACACATGAAGAAGTAGAAGAAAGGCATGAAACCAAGACACCTTCAAGGAAAGTTAGGAGAGATCATCTAGCAGATCATATTATAGGAAGTAAAGAAGGTGGTGTGCTTACAAGAAGAAAGCTAAGAAGTCAACAAAATAATGAAGACACAACCCTCTTATCTATGATAGAACCCAAGAATGTGAGAGAAGCATGCAATGAAAAACATTGGATAGATGCCATGAATGAAGAGCTTGACCAAATTGAGAAGAATGAAACATGGGAGCTTGTACCTAGGCCAAAAGACAAGAATGTTATAGGAACAAAATGGGTGTTTAGAAATAAAATGAATGAAAAAGGTGAAGTGACAAGAAACAAAGAAAGACTTGTATGTAAAGGCTATGCACAAATGGAAGGAATTGATTTTGATGAAACATTTACACCAATGGCAAGGATGGAAGCAATTAGATTGTTCTTGGCATATGCAACTCACAAGAAAATCAATTTTTTTCAAATGGATGTCAAATCTACTTTTCTAAATGGAAACTTGAATGAGGAGGTGTATATTGAGCAACCTGAAGGATTATCTTTAACTGGAGATAAGGACTATGTATGCAAGTTGAAAAAGGATTTGTATGGACTCAAACAAGCTCCTAGAGCTTGGTATAACAGGTTGGATGCTTATCTCATTGAGAAAGGTTTCAGAAAGGGAGTGGCTGATAGAAATCTCTACATCAAAGAAGAAGAAGAAAAGCTACTAATTGTCATAGTTTATGTGGATGACATCATATTTGGAGGGGATCATGAAAGGATGACTCATGAATTTTTGATGTTATGAGTAAAGAGTTTGAAATTTCTATGCTTGGTGATCTTTCATACTTTTTAGGCCTTTAAATAAACCAATCAGATCAAGGCATATTCATATCTCAAGCTAAATACATCAAGGAAATGCTAAAAAGATTCAAAATGGAAGAGTGCAGACCTATAAGCACACCAATGGAGGTGGGATGCAAGTTGAGAAAAGAGGAAAACTCACCAAAAGTGGACAAAACACTTTGTATAGGTCTATGATAGGAAGCCTTCTCTACTCCACTGCATCAAGACCTGACATTATGCAAGTTATGGTTCTAGCTGGTAGATTTCAAGAGAATCCAAGAGAAACACATCTCAAGGAAGTCAAAAGAATACTAAGATATCTCATGGGAACTTTAGAGTATGGCCTTTGGTATCCTACAAGAAAAGACTTCAACATAAGAGCATACACTGATGTTGATTGGGATGGAAACATTGATGACAAGAAGAGTACAAGTGGTGGTGCCTTCTTTGTTGGAAAATTTCTAGTATCATGGTTGAGCAAGAATTAATATTCATTGGAATTATCAACATGTGAAGATGAGTACATAGGAACTACCATGTGTTGCACTCAGGTTCTTTAGATGAGGAAAATGTTGGAGGACTACAAGGTAAGGTTTGATGATCCAAATCCTTTGCTTTGTGATAACACTAGTTCCATTAGTGTCTCCAAAAATCCAATGTTCCACTCAAAAACTAAACACATTCCAATCAGATTTCACTTCTTGAGGGAACAAGTAAATGATAAAAGATCAATCTTGTATATGTGAGCACAAAAGAAGAAATTGCAGATATTATGACAAAGCCACTTCCAAAGGAAACATTTGAGAATCTCAGGGATGAATTGAGTCATTCTTGATCCTACCAGCTAGTTAAGAGGTCTTGGAAAACTCAAGGGAGCATTTTTCTTACAAAATCAACTCTGTAATGTGCCAAAAAGAGCTTCAAGTGAGGGGGATCTAGTCCACTAGCTCATGGTGTTGTTCATGATATTATTGTAGACACCTAAATTTAGTATCTATACCCTTGTCTACCAATGTGCACATATTTCACCTTGGTCTTCACCTAGCCCCCTTAATTAAATTCATCCCTCCTTTTATTTAATTTAAAATGCCCACTTAATTATCCTATCACCTTTAATGCACATCACCTTTAATTCCTATTAATTAATCAATTAATATCTCATATGTCATAACAAACCTTATATTTTGGATGCTTTAATCCTAACCTACATCACGTTTCTTTTCTAAGCTTTTGTACTTCCTATTTTTATCCCCTAACTACCCATGACACATCCTCTTCCCACCTACATGCTTTAAAGCACCCTTCCAACTCTTAAATGCCCAAAATCTAGACGAAAAATCACAAAAGTAGCCCCATTGGGGAAACTTTCCCCATAGTTTGATGAGTCCATGAATTGACTTATTATAACATCCATATAATTATAGACATGCTCCTAAATACGTTAATTAATGCATGGGGATGTTCTAAATAGTTGTATCCAAAGTAAAAGTGATGCATTTCTCCTTATTTTGTCTCATGTGAACTAATGATCAATGGAACTCCCACTAATTGCCTTGTTAAGTGATTTAATGACATGTACAAGTTGATAAGGCACATTTTCTACCACTTTTGATCATTGCAGCCAAGGAGACCAAGTCCTTTTCCACTATGGAATTTTGGAGGATTTACTCATAACAATCTACAAATGAGGACCCCTATTTTTAGCAGAATTATAGGGTGTCATGGAATATTTATGAGGTTGTTATTAGTTAATATGTTTCCTACATTCATGGCACTTTTTGTACTCAGTCATGTCTATAAGACACCTCCTTGAACTATTAATTTGTAGTTAGATATTTTTTATATAGTATTATATCAGTTGATAGTTATTTTCAGTTTCTAGAATATGTGATGAACTTATTTGGATCAATATAATCTATGCTATTTTGAGTATCTATTCGTGTTAAGATCCTCAATCTTGAAGGAGAGAAAGGGCCCACTCAACGAGGATATTGGAGGATTAGTATTTCATGTATGATCTTTATATTTGCTAAGTTTCAGTTTCAGTATATAGGTTTGAATGATTATTTGAATGCAATATTTTATTTCCTTGTGTTAGCTGATTTCCTTACTTTGCTATTTCCTTTGAGGAAGTATTTCAATTGATTAATAATTTTCTTCTAAAATCATTTCATTCCAATGAATGTTGTTTTCATAGATTAAATGCATTTTCGTATTCTTTCCATTTCGGTAGCTTTGGATTGTATTTTCTTTCCATAGTTGAGTAGTGTAGAATAGGGAATGATACTAAACAAACCCCCTAAAAGAGAGAAGCTGTTATCCAAAATGAGCCCCTTGCTCATTTTGTGGCTAACTCCCTTCATTCTTCCCTCTCTTGTGCCTCAGTCATAATTTTTTGCTTTTTAGGCACTCAAAACCTTCTGGAAATGGCACCATTGGATAGAGATTTTTCTCAGCTTTCCAGAAAGGTAAAGTTTTCCTCCTAACTCCATGTATTTTTGAAGTTATGGCTCGGCAGAGATTTTGTGGGAAATTTTCCCTTGAAAAGCCCAAGCCAATAAGATGAGGCCACGTGTCCTCGGAAGGGCGGAGGCGGAGGTAAACTTGGAATTTTTACCAAGTGTTTGGCAAGGTTTCAGAAGGAATTTTTCACCCCGATGGCCCGCCAGTGAATAGGATCGTGCCACGTGTCCAAGGGGAAGAAATTAGGAAAATTTCCTAAGTATCGGTGCCGTGGAAAAATCTCCAGAAAAGGCCCGGGTGAATCAAATCAGGCCACGTGTCCTAGGACTAGCAGACCGCGGAGGGAGACTTAAAAATTTGGTGAAGTGTTTTGGTGAGAGGAAAGGAGAAATATTGGCCCATTGGCCCGCCGACCAGTCAGGTCAGACCACGTGTCACTGCGGCATCGGGGGTCGGGGGTGCGAAAAGATTCTTTCCTTTTTCTCCCAAGTGTAAAAATTCAAAGGGAAAGCCACTCCCCAAGGCCCGCAGCCAATAAGGAGAGACCATGTGTCCCAGGGGCGTCGGAGCTTCGGCCGTCGGGAAAAAGTGGGAAAATTTCCCAAAGGTTGGAGAAAAGGAGAAAGGTTAGCCCCAAGGCTGCGTCGAATGGGAGCAGGCCATGTGTCCCAAGACCGGTAGAATGCGGGGGAAAGTTGGGAATTTTTCCCAAAGAAAAGTTGAAGGAAATATTGAAAGGGAGAGCCCACCCCCCAAAACCCGAGCCAATCAAATCACGCCACGTGTCCATGTGGCGGCAAAAAACACAAGGCAAGCCCGCGGGAAAAATGAGCATAAAGGCCCACGCCCAATAGGATCTCACCATGCGTCCCATCAGGGAAAATGGTCTAGAGTAGGAAGATAATTTGAAAGCAGAGGCCCACAACAAATCATATCATGCCACGTGTCCTCGGGTCATCCAAATGACGGAGTTCTTTTTGGAAAATTTTCCAAAGGCCAAAACGATGGAAAATGAAGCAGAAAGAGCCCGCAACCAATGGAATCATGCCATGTGGCACCAGAAGTGGCAAAGCATGGAGATTTTTGGGAAAATTTTCCCAAATGCAAAAAGTGGGAAAATTTCAAATTTTCAGTACCATCCCGTTTTGGCCCTGTTTTGCCCTAAATCTTCAAATGACCATAACTTTCGATCCAGAGCTCAATTTTTCATGTTCTTTATATCAACAGAAAGCTGGTGAAATTATCTACATGATTTTGGGATAAATTTTTATTTTTATGGAGTTTGGAGAGAGAAAATTGGAAAAAACCTCTGGCACATAGAAATCAACAGAAATGACGTTTCAACCACCATTTTTAATGAAGAATGGCTCGCATTCTCTCCCAGCATGGTGAAAAATGTCAGGGAATGGACCTGTAAGGATTCCCATGCTATTTTATTGCATTTTGGTTAGTGGTTGGAGCTCCTCTCATGTTTTCCCACGTTTCTCTCTCCTAGGCTCATTTTTTGCATTGTAAAAGCCAGAATGGGCTCATTTTTTAAAAAGGAGACACTCTTTTAGCTCTGTAACTTCCCTTTTTCTTCCCTTTTGGAAAAATTTGTGGAAATTTTACCTTTCCATGCAAATACAACACCTATTTTGCCTCTTGGTCATTGTAATGCACTGTGTTGGACCTGGAATGATAATATATGCTCTGTGATTAAAAGTTTTCTCAATCCTTTCATATGTTTATCATTGTTTTCTTAACCTCTCATTACATTTTGGAAAATTGTGCATGTTTTTGTGTTGTATCCCCTCCTGGACTATGTATGTTTTGCAGTAGCAGTGTCTACTACTCCCTTGGTGCATCACCTTATCAGCATTAGTCTCATTTTCTTACATTCCCTATCTCTGTCCCCTTGGAATTTAGAGTAGGAATTAGGAATTTAAGCCTCTGCAAATTTCATGCATATACCTGATAAGAGGAGTTGAGGAACCAGCCTCTAATCTAGAGATTCTTTTCCATTTTACAAGTCCCACACTTGGGGAAAAGATTCAATGTTGTGCAATCACACTGGATGTCCAAAATGTCAAACTAGAAATATGATCAACATCCAGGGGTGCTACTGATTTGCATTAAAAGAAACACTATAGTCCTGAGTTGCATATCACTTCTGTACATACAACCTGAAACACAACCCTGGTTTATAATGACATCAACATTTGAACAAGTTGATTAAATGATTGGAAGTTACAACGACCCATCATTTTTAGCACCGTTGCTGGGGACACCATAAGAAAAAAATGCCATTCTATTCACATTCCATGCTATGGGTATTAGTGAAGTTGAACTATGCAACCAGTAAGAATCCTAATCCTTTCTTACACAAGAAATATTGATGCACATGCCACATGATGCTTAAGGGAGATTTATACCTCACAATATTCAAAGAATATCTCCAACTAGAGCACATGTAGTAAACACTGATAACATTACTCTTGAGAGTGACACTGAATCTAATACCACACCTAAGAGTGATACTAAACAATCTACATCATCTTATTTAGAACTTGAGCAACTTTCAGAAATGGGAGACAATGGAAATGATGATGATATACCCTTGGGTAGAACCTTTACTTACCCCATTGTCTTAAATGAAGATGAGGAAACACCTATGAAAAACATTTCCCCATCCATTCTACCTATCTTTTGAGGAATGTCCACAGAAGATCCAAACCAATTCTTGTTTGAATTCAAAGTCCTCTACCAAACATATGACTACAAAATAGATAACCAAAAACTCAAGCTTTTTCCTTCCACCCTCAAAGACTCTGCCATGAGGTGGTTTATGGGATTTCCCTCTAACTCCATTCATTCATGGGAATAGATGGAGACTTATTTTTGGACAAATACCAAGACTATTATAGGGGAAGAGATATGAGGGAAGAGTTATTTTAGATGAAGCAAAAAGAAGATGAAAATATGGAAGATTACTTGGACAAATTTCTTTTTGTCCATAAGAGAAGTGGTTATGAGTTGAATGTAGAAATAACCAAGACAATTTTCCTTAAAGGACTTGATGATGAAACCAAAGAATCCCTCCATCTCATGGGAGGAGGTGATGTACACAAACTCACCATATCACATATAGCTGAGTTATGTAGGAGATACTCTAGAACAAGGGGAGGTATTATGAGAAAGAAAACATCAAAACATGCCTTTGGTACCTTATAACTTCTAGAGGAGATGGCCAATATGAAAAAGACATCTTGACATAGTTAACTTCAACCATGGATGGGATGAAAGCTAAGAACAATGTTTCAAAAGAGAATTTATAAATATATACTGTCCCAGATGTAGGAAAATACATCCTTTGAAAGAATGTCCTTTAGATATCACATAAATTTATTTGATCTATGATGTCCTTGACCATGAAACCAACCATTGTACTCTCCTACCTTAGCTAAAAGAAATATTAAATTCCATGACTCAAGAAAATGTAGAGGTAAAATTCATTCAAAGATCAAATAATCGATCTGCGCTTATGCCCCACACCTACTCGAACCCTGGAATATGCCATGGCCCAATCAGAATCCTCCACCAACTTGGAGACAACCTAATTGGACACCACCAAACTAGATGGTTTACCCAAAAATACCACCATGGATTCCTCCATACAATTAGCAAGGCTAGACAACACTAGCCAATGCACATCCATGGTGAAACCAACAATGGGCACCTTAACAAAACTCTAATCATCCAGGAGGTTTATAGAATAACAAGATTTAATGTCTCCACCACAAAAAAATTACCAGCAAGGGAAAATAAAACAAACTCATCTTCTAGATCATCCTGTCTTAAACCCCAAAAATCAACAAACAACTGCAATTAATGAAGCAAGACAAGGTGAGACAATGTAGGTTAATTCCATTAATAATTTTCAGCTGAGATATGGAAAAACAGTAAACAATCCTCCAATAGTTATCACTGGAATACCCATGGAAAGTGAGAGAATTGGAAATGTTCCACAAAAATGAGACACTAGGAATAACCATGAGAAAAATAAGAATGTGCATGTAGCTCCTTTCCCAGAAACATTAAAAGAAATACTGAATGAGGAAGAAACAACACTAGTTCAGGAGTTGAAAAAGATGAATATTGAGGTCGCACTTTTGAGAGAAATAAGAGACATTCCCAAATTAAACTACACCATTATAAATCATTGCATAAAGACACCATAAAGGAAGAATAAATACCCAAAAATAGTCAAAGTAGAAGGAAATCTAGCTGACCTTATAGCTAGAAAATTTCTTTCACCAAAATATGGGGATCCTAGGAGTCCAATCATTTCTATTTTTTTGAATGGTCAGTTAATATCTAACATTTTGGTGGATCTTGGTGCTTCCATAAATGTCATAACAATAGATACATTCGATTTTTTTCTCCTTGATAGGATTATAGCTAACCAATACTATCTTCTTCTTAGCAACTCAATCTATTGCTATACCAAATGGAGTAATCAAGGATGTTATGGTTATGGTTGAATCCTAGGAGTATTTGGTATATTTAATGGTCTTATAGGCTAAAGCTTGAAAGTTGTAACAACCCATGTGTAAGAAAACACTATGTAAAAAGCAAGGGGCAATCGAGAGATAGCTCATCTTTATCAAACATTATTAAGAAGATGAAGAAAATGAATGTAAACATCTCAATGTGGGAGTCATTAGCTATCCCAGGATAAAGAGACCTATTGGAATCTGTGATGGTGAATTGGCAAGCATCGAATCAATCATACAAATAGAAAGAGAAGGTACTCACCAATGCATCTCAAGTAGGGAGAAAATAAAGCAGGCCAACAAGGTAAAAATTTGAAGCCCCCACCATTCTATGTCTCATTGATCATCAGAGATAAGTTGGTGCATAATTACATGATTGATTCAGAAGCAAGTAGCTCTGTAATACCAAAAAAACTAGCCAATCAGTTGGGTCTTAAATATGAATTCATTTCTAGAGGCATGGTTCAATTTTCTGAGATAATGGTAACAAAGGTTGGAGTAATCAAAGGATTGAGCCTTACATTGAATGCATGTCCTGATGTGACCATCTTGCAAGATGTATTAGTCATAGACTTTCTGCCACTCTTTACATTGTGTCTGTCAAGAGACTTCACTACTAAAATTTGAGACTATTTGTCTACTAATTGGTCACACATGTTATTCGAAACAAGGTATGGAGCTAAGGATACGATCAGATTTGAGCCTGTTGCAAACTTTCATATTGAGCCTCATACACTAAGTCCAATAAATGCAAATTTCTTAGCTCTCAATTAGGAAGTTTTCTAAAAACTTATGAAATAAATACTAAAGTCGGAAGCATTCCTAAATTAACCCTTGATGATTGATCCAATAAGAGACATGTATTCGACCCTTAAATGGAAATGGAAGAAGCTAGATTCGGGGTCTATTTTTGCATGAAGAACATTAAGCGCTTCCTAGTATCACCAAGTGGATGATGAAGATGATAATGAGGTATGGAAACTATTATTTGATGGCTACGGGAGTAAGAAAGGTACTAGAGGAGAAGCTATGCTTATTTCACCGCAAGGTACAAAATATTAATCAACTTTCCATTTTTTAGTTCACTTTCTCAAACAATAGAACTGAGTATGAAGCCTTGATTCAAGGATTACATTGGACAAGAAATAGAGGTATTAAAAACTTGCAAGTGTTTGGGGATAATGAGTTAATCGTGAAGAAAGTCGAGGAAAAAATGCTTTTGCTAAGAATGATATGTTGAAGAACTATAAAAATCAGGTATGGAATCTCATTGAAAATTTTGAAACTTTTAGAATCATTTCCATCTCAAGAAATAAGAATGAAGAAGCGGACATCTTGACAAAGAATTAGGGCAACGTTTGACATTGTGGAAAGTATCAAAAGTGAGAAATATTAGCCTCATATCAAAGTGGTTGTAAGCGTAGCTATGCTAGATAATAGTGGAAGCTGGTAGGTTTTTGAGAATGATCAATAGATCATTATTTTTTTACAGGAGGCTAAGTTCCTAGCTAAAAATCAAGAGAAATTGGAGCAGCAGTATGAGGATCAAATATTGCAGCTACGGAAAAACAAATTTCCAAAGGGTTTAGTGACTTTAGATTCAATATTCAACCCAAATAATCATTTTCGGAAAAAGAAGGCCAAAATTCAAGTCAAAAAGGAGGATTTTAAAACCATTTTGGTTGGAGAAGGTAAGATGCTCCAAATAGGAAAGATGAGCAGTGAACAAGGAAAGTATCACCTTGCATAACATTTCAAGGAATTCCTAGATGTTTTTGCATGGAGCTATGAGGATTTGAAGGGTTTTAACCCAAAATTGGCACAACACACCATTGAGTTGCATCTAGAGGCTAAGCTTGTTAGGAAAAAGAAAGTCCAGTCAACCCTCATATAAAGACTCTCATGAAGAAGGAGATGAATAAGCTCATTGAGGTGAGTATCATTTTCTTAATCAAAGCCAAGTTGGGTGGAAAATCTTGTGCCCGTTAGAAAAGGAATGGGGAAATTAGGTTGTGCATGGATTTTTAGGATTTAAATAGGTCCTCTCTTAAGGATCACTATTTGCTACCCTCCATGGAGTAGATTCTATAGGTAGTGGCCGATTCAGAAAGATTCTCCCTCTAGATGGATATTCGAGTTATAATCAGATTATGGTGAAAGAGGAGTAGTTAAAAATAACCTTCACCACAAAATGGGGCACCTATGCCTATAGGAAGATGCCATTTGGACTCTCAAATGCCGAGAGCCACTTTCCAAAGGAAAATGGATATGGAATTCAAAGGGATGATCAATAAGATAGTTCTTGTGTATCTAGATGACATTACTATATTCTCCAAAAATACAGCAAGTCACCTCTTTCACCTTAGGAAAGTGTTCTAAAGATGCAAGAGATTTGGAGTGTCTTTTAATATGAAAAAGTGAATATTCTTAGCTCATGAAGGAAATATCTTAGGCCACATCATGTGTAAGGAAGGGTTGAAAATTGATCCAGAAAGAATAGAAGCCATTCGAGCATTGTCATTGCCAAGTCACAAGAAGCCTCTCTAAATATTTTTGGGAAAATTAATTTTTAGGGAGGTTTGTTCCTAACTTTTCCCATCTTGTCAAGCCACTAATGATGATGCTGAAGATGAAAATGGTTTTCAGATGGACTTTCAAAGGAATAGAAATCTTTGAAGCCATAAAGAAGACCATTACATAGGCTCTAACCCTCATAAATATAGATTTCTTGAAGGACTTAATTTAATATGCTTTTGGAAGCAGAATGTAATATTTTCCATACTAGTACAACCAAATCAAGAAGTACTGGAGCATCCTATTGCATTCTTCAGCCAAAGCCTTCAGGATTATGAGGTGAGATATTCATTCATTGAGAAGCATGTCCTTACTTTGTGATTATAAGTTTAAAGAAATTTAGACATCTAGTGTCAAACAACAGAATTCATCTATTAGTTTCACATGCTGGTGTAAAAGATTTTCTTTTGAACAAGGACCTTAATGAAAAGAGAGTTGGTTGGGTAACCAAGGTCATGGAATATGATATTGATATAAATGTGACTGGGAGAAAGGGTTTTGTGAGAAACTAGCTTCTAACCAACATGATGAATCAAGAGAGGAGGTAAAAATATTATGGTGTTGCAAGATAATCAAGAACAAACTATAGGTGGTATACCCATTCCTTGTTGGACTTAGGATATTGTATATTTTCTTCAAACGGGTCAAAGTCCTCAGGGATTGAGTAAGTACAAAAGGAGGTATTTTAGAATTCATTGCATCCCATACATGCTTGTAGATAATATTTTGTTCAAAAGGGATGTGAATGGTGTCCTCCTAAGGTGCATCAAGACAGATCGAAAGAGAGGGTATTGCACGAGTTTCATGATGGAGAGGTAGGTGGTCATTTTTCCCCAAAAGAAAAAGATATTAGAATCATGAGGGTTGGTTATTACTAGCCTAATATTTTTAATGATTGCTAGTCATGGATCAAGAAATGCAAGAAGTGTGCCTTCTTTATAAGTAAAGAGAAGCTAACAACCCTCCACTCCATCCTATATTAGTTAAACAACCTTTAATGCAATGGGGATTGATTTTATTGGGATAATCAATCCAAGTTGTAGCATAGGTCACAAATGGATTCTTACAGCCACATACTACTTCAATAAGTTGAAAGAAGCAATCACACTTAAGGAAGCAAATGAAGCTAGCATTCTAGATTTCTATGAAGGTATGGCAAATATGTTTGGTGTTCCTTCCACTATATTATAGGATAATGCCTTAGATTTTCTTGGAGAAAAGATATCAAATTGGGATGTTAGAAATTACATCTACTTGAGCACTTATTCTAACTACTACCCTCAAGGTAATGGGAAAAAAATTCCACAAACAAGAACTTGTTGAGAATCGTAAGAAGAACCCTAGATGAGAATCAGAGGACTTGGCATACCAAATTGAAATCAGCCTTATGGGATGATAGAATCACTCCCAAGAAGTCAACTGGTTATTCCCCTTTCAAGTTGGTTTATGGAAGGAAGCAAGGCTGCCAATATCCCTTGAATTACTAGCCTTGGAGCTTATCAAGCAACTGGAGTTGTTTGAGTTTCCAGCTATGGAAGTCAGGTATGCAGAGCTCATGGAGCTAGAAGAGCTAAGAAACCAAGCCATGAAAATAATGGAGAAGGACCAAGATCAAATCAAGATGAGTTTTGATAGAAAGGCCAAAGACAGAAACTTCCAAGAGGGAGACTTAGTCCTTAAATGGGATGTAGACAGGAAAAATGGGAAGGAACTCTAAGTTTTATGCAATATGGAGTGGCCCTTATATGATTTTAGGATGCAAAGAAAACAATGCTTTCTAGCTATCAAGGTTAGACAGAGATGGAATACAGATTCTAGTCAATGGAATATATCTTAAGCATTTGTTATTGAGTGAAAGAACCTTCTTGTACATATTATTTAGGATTTGTAATTCCTCCAAGTTCTTGTAGCACATCGCATTATTTTAGTTTAGGTTACTTTTTAATAAGTAATTATACACTCTATGCATATTCTATTTGGAATGTGTATGACCTTTTCTATTTGTACATGGTTCTACACTTGTTGCTCTTGCACTTTCTAGTTTCAGGAAATTTTTCTAAAGAAATAACTTTGTCCTCAACCAAGGGTTTATTTTGAAATGAAAATATCTAGTAGTGCTCCCGAGGTTGGAAGATAGATTTGTAAGTGACGGGCTAGTTCAAACAATTAATATGACTCCATGCCTAATGGATCACCTAAGGTCACTGATCTTCTAGATCAAGAAGGAAGATCATCTGATAATTTTCCAAATTGTTATCCATTTTCTACACCCCATATGAAATGGAAAACTTAGTAGGTTGGAACATCGAAGTTGATGGGGAAAGGGAAATTATTTTTCAAAAGATCAAAGGTAGCTCGTGTGTTGGCTTGGTCGACTAGGTCACTACAAAAATCTTAGTTGGTTAGGTTTAGGTTGGTTGGTTAGGATTGTTGAGTGACAGTTGGTCGGCATGGTTGGTCGGGTGACCAGTTGGACGGTGTCCAACCCTTGTACCAAGCATAGTTGGTCACCGATGGGTTAGTCAAACGGGTGTGTTGACTGACTTATGTGGCGACTCACAAAGGTGAGGTTATGATTGGTCAAATGGACAAAGTTTAAAGAGGTTGGTCGATATACATAGATTTTGTCTAACCCCTAGGGGTTTGAAAAACAACACCGATATATGGCTTATAGTTGTATGACATGGTTAGTCGAGTCTCTGGTTGGTTGGCTCATTGGTTCGTCGGCTTCCAGAATGGATGGGTAGTGTGTCGTACTAGCAGAGATAGATGACCATCCAACCTCCTGGGTTGGATGGCCCACAATGTGAAGATGGGAACTCCTGGTTGGTTTACAAATAGAATCATGGACATTCACAAATATAGACATCATCCAACTCAATGAGGATGGACAAGTTACAATCCAGATGAGGGTAGGTGAATGAATGACAACCCAACAACCAAAATTAATGAGGCATGACACTCATGATCACCCATGCGGAAAAGGTATGAAAATGAATGGTTTCCCATACCTCTTTAATGCATCCTACCGGTTGGTGACCCAAATCGCCTATATATTGTAAAATTTGCCTCATTTTAAGGGGGATTTTTCAAAAAAAAAAATTAAAGGAACTCTGTCAAATTTGTTCCAGAGCTATTGTGAGCTACAGGCCTCAAATTTATACATTTTGTGAAGGATTCTTGCCTTGTGCCTATATTTTAATGGATTGTACATCATTTTAAGCATTAAAATTATTTTTTTATGGCTCTTCTTTCCCTCGCTTGATATATATTGCATTTCTTGACTTTTATTATATATTGTAGGTATATTGTGCGTACTGTGTTCCTTTATAGGGTTTAAATTTGTTGTGCTCCATGAAATTGGAGGTTTGAATGTGTTTTGGGACTGTGGCACTTGGTCTCGACTGTTCTTCTCCATTTTCCCCCACTTCCACTCACTAAGAATCCCTCTAGCTTTGTTTTGGTACTATCGCCTCCCATAGTTTAGGATTTACATTTTTTGTATTTCTCTCTCTCTGGTCCCTTGGAATTGATAGTTTAGGAGTATGTTAGCATTAGAATAGGCTAGGAACTAGCCTTCTCTGGAGGTTTTTCTCAATTTCAAGGGTCCCACACCTTGAGACAATCCCATGTTAGTCAAAAGTAGGGTTTTGTAATGTGCAAATCCTAGGGTGCTACTTTTTTGACATAACAGTTTTGGCACACTCAGTAGGACCAGAAGTCAATATTTCTATTTCATCAAGATGGGGTGTGTGTCTTTGTGAATTTATATACTTTGGAGGATTTTCAGCAACACATTTGGTGACTCCAAATATAAAATCAACTTTTTTAGCAATCTTGGTGGTTTATCACATGAAAATTATTCAACTTGGGTCAAGAGAAAGAGAAGAAGGTGTTTTTGAATACTTGAATTTATCACCAGAAAAGAGGAAGGAGAGGAAGAAGAGTACAAAGGTCTCCATCTCCACCAATTAGAACCTTATTACCACCTCCACTTGGTATACCCTTCCTTCAATCAACAAGGGTTATCAGGCCAATCATAACGACACATCTACAACAACCACCGTAAGGTCAACTAATTCCCTATGTCAACTTCATAGGAAGAATCCCACTTTCTCCCAATGCAAAAATCTAATTCTATTTGCAGAATTAAAGAACATTCCATATTTCATTAGAGAGAACCATATAACTCCAATTGACCACATCTAAGACATTGCAAATGGTTGTGCAATTCACAAAATTGCTGAAATGGATGTTGCAGTTAAGTTGTTAGCATCCTCCTTTAAGGGTAAAGATTTGCAATGGTTAAGGAGTTCAAGTTGGAACCCAAATGAGTAGATGGCCAATTTCAACATCAGGTTTTGAAGGACATGGGATAGAATTCCACTTGTTGTGAGACCAACTATTGAAGGTTCCTTTCTATACTTCCTAAAATCTCTAAATTTAGATATTGCAATGATGATACAATCCATGAGAGGTACAACTTTACCCATAGCTTATAGTATTGCCATTAGAGCTGAATATTATTTGACTCAAGCCAGCAAACTTGCACCTAGGCCAGCCATGTCTCTTTATCCAGAATTAGGAAGTCCAAGCACTAGTCAAGCACCTACATTATCTCGCCATTCCTACTTCAAAAAATAGAGCTCCACTAAAGCTTCTACCTCATCTTCTAGTACCTCAAATGAGCTCTAAGAAGTCATGAAGCAATTGCAAAACTTAGGAAATGAGTTGGTGACAATTAAGAGGCAACAAGCTCAAAATTTCAGATCATATTAGCCTCAAGCCCAACCCAATAGGCCTCCGTATCAACCTAATAGACCACCTTCTCAAGATACAAATAAGAACCAAAAAAAACCTCCTACAAGTAGGCCATTTCAGCCTTACAATCCTAGTGTTGCGTCCACATCTAGAGCCTTGGTTCTAGTGAAAAATAACATGGCTCAAGAATATGACTAGTGTTTCCCATGTAATCAACCTCATAACTAGTCAATGTGTTTCAATGGTGCTTTGAGAAAAGATCTTATGGTGATAACAATGGGTGTGGAACAAGAGACACGCCAAGAGGGAAATCAGTAGCAAGAAACAAATCAGGAAGCACCTCCAAATGTGACCACACTTGTCAATTGGTAGGTTGAAGATTTATGTGGTATAAATCAAGTCCCTTCTCAAAGTGTAGTAGCTAATAAATAGTCCAAGAAGAGAAATGTTAGAGAGGGAAAATCATCTAATTAAAATGATCCACAACCCTCTATCACCCAAAAAGGTATTGGTAACCAAAATGTAGCTCCCAATGTGCAAGGTTAGCCCAAGCCACCTTCTAGACTAGCTCAAGTTCCGGTTGTAACAACCCATGTGCATAATTTGATTTTGTAAAGCAAGGGGAAGCAAAGAGATAGCTCATCTCCATTCAACATTATTGAGTAGATGAAGAAAACAAATGTAAACATCTCAATGTGGGAGTCATTAGCTATCCTAGGACAAAGAGACCTATTGCAAGCTGCTATGGCAAATTGGTCAGCATCGAATCAATCATCCAAAGAGAAAGAGAAGGTACTCACCAATGCAGCTTAGCAAGGAGGAAATTAAGGAGGCCAACAAGGTAAAAATTTGAATCCCCACCATTCTATATCTCATTGATCATCGAGAGATAAGTTGGTGCATAATTGCATGATTGATTCAGAACAAATAGCTCTGTAATGCCAAAACAAATAGCCGATCAGTTGGGTCTTCAATATGAAGTAATTTCTAGAGGTTTGGTTCAATTAGATAGGACAATGGTAACAACGATTAGAGTAATAAAAGGATTGATCCTTACATTACATGCATGTCTTAATGTGACCATCTTGTAAGATTTATCAGTCATAGACTTTCCTCCACTCTTTGCATTGTGTTTGTCAAGAGACTTCACCACTAAAACTAGAAGATATTTGTCTACTTATTGATCACACATGTTATTCGTAAAATAGGTATGGAGCTAAGGCTATGATCATATCTAAGCCTATTGGAAAATTTCATATTGAGCCTCATACACCAAGTCCAATTAATTCAAATTATTTGGCTCTCAACTAGGAATATTGTCCAAGTACTTATGAAATAGATACCAAATTCAGAAGTATTCCAAAATCAACCATTAATGATTGGGCCAATAAGAGACATGCATTCGACCCTTACAAGAAGATGGAAGAATTTGGATTAGGGTTCTATTGTTTGCACAAAGAAAATTCACCACTTCTTAGTATCACCAAGCCAGATGATGAAGATGATAATGAGGTATGGAAACTATTATTTGATGGCTCAAAGAGTAGGAAAGGTGCTAGAGGAGGAGCTATGCTTATTTCACCATAAGGTACAAAATATTACTCAAATTTCCATTTTCAGTTTGCTTTCTCAAACAACGAGTTGAGTATGAATCCTTGATCCACAGATTGTATTGGGAAAGAAAGAGAGGTATTAAAAACTTGCAAGTGTTTGGGGATAGTGAGTTAATCGTGAACCAAGTCAAAGGAAAAAACTATACTAAGAATGATCTGTTGAAGAACTAAAAAACTTAGGTATGGGATCTCATTTAAGATTTCAAAGCTTTTAGCATCAATTCCATCCCAAGAAAGAAGAATGAAGCAACAGACAGATTGAAAACAATTGGGGCAACGTTTGATGTTGTGGAAAGTATCAAAAGTGAGAAATATCAGCCTCATATCAAAGTGGTTGTAAGAGAATATGTGCCAGATAATAGCACAAGTTGGCAGAGTTTTTGAGAATGATCAACAAATCATTAATTTTTTTACAGGAGGCTAAGTTCTCAACTAAAAATCAAGAGAAATTGGAGAAGCAGTACGGGGATCAAATAGTGTAGCTGCGGAAAAACAAATTGCCAAAGGGTTTAGTGACTTTAGAGTCAATATTCAACCCAAATGATCAATTCGGAAAGAGAAGGCCAATATTTAAGTCAAAAAGGAGGATTTTGAACCCATTTTGGTTGGAGAAGGTAAGATGCTCCAAATAGGCAAGATTTTATACTTTATCATGCTTAATAGGTCAGCCTTGGTGATGGCCATATCATTTATACTTTATATGAATATGATATGAATAGTATATAGGGGATCAGGTAGTAGTAGTTCATTATCATTTGAGCATTTGAGTCTTATTATATGGTTTGGAGGTTGCCCCCTCGAAGTGGCGAAGCTATTATAATTGCATATTGAGATCATTATTCTGAAATATTGTGTTATTTTGTGTTCTATTGCTGCTCATAATCTGAATTATACTAGTAATTTCATTACAAGTGGTATCAGAGCTGCGATCTGGGCCAAAATTAGGCAAAAACCCTAATTTTTTTGTTTCCACAATATATTTCGAACCAAAGCGAATTGGTGGGATATATTTTTACCAAAGTTGAAAACATTTCAAGTAAGGTTCCCTAAAATTTCAGACTTTTTTGATTTATTTTGCACAAGTTATTACAAATTTAGGTTTTTCATAAAATCACTCCCTAGGGTGCAAATTGTGGAATTTTTTCAAGTTCTTTACATTTTCGAAATCTCTCAAAAAATAGTATTAGTATCTTCTCTGTGTTTTTTCCTGTTCAGGCCGAATTTGTATCGAAACCCTAAACCCTAAGGTTTGATATCATGGCGGGGCCTTCCACAAGAGCAAAAAAGAATCCAGTTACTCCAGGTAAAACCCCAGATAAAGATGGGATAGTGATTGAAGAGATGGAGTCAGAAGGGGTAAATACAGATTCCTCAGCACTAGGGTTTACCTCAGTTGATCATAAGGTGATCCAACTTGAGTATGAGCTGCGAAATGTACAATCTGAGATGGCCTCTAAAGGAGACATAGCCCAAATCAATCATCGGTTGGATGATATCATGCAACATGTAAAGGGTAAATAGTATGGCCCAAATCCATCCCATATCAACCAAGGAGGATCTTCAGTTCAAAATCATGGACAAAATAACCATGTTGGATCACTTTTCCAGCCCAATCAGAATCCAACTTATTCACAACCACGAACATGATGCCGAAAGTGGATATGCACAAATTTGATGGTAAAGATCCCTTGAATTGGATAAATCAAATGGAGAACTTCTTTGAGCTACATCAAACACCATCAAGACAAAAGGTGACATTGGCATCCCTATATCTTGAACCAAACCAATTCATTTGGTATCGATGGTTATGTGCTCAGAGGCAGAAGAATGGTCTCAGTGTCACTTGGACAGTTTTTACCGAGGAGTTGCAATTGCACTATAGTTCCAGTGTTTCAGAGAACTACTTTAGTCAATTAGCAAAGTTACGACAAACAAGATCAGTCAAAGATTATGTGCATCAATTCCAAAACCTATCCTTAAGGGTGGAGAATATACCAAGAGAAATCTAATGACCTATTTCTTGGGGTCTTAAGGACCACATCGAGCATGAGGTACGTATGTTTAATCCACTCAAGCTTTCTGATTCTATTATCATGGCACGTCGAGTAGAGGAAAAAGTTCTTTGTAGTAGGAGGCCACCTTTCATTAACACCAGAGACCGTAGTATCTCTTCCCCTTCATTTTCTAGGCCAATTAGACTGACTCCTCAACAAATGGAAGAAAAGAGAGCAAAAGGATTATGTTTTAACTGTGATAACAAATATGGACCGGGACACAAATGTGCTGAGAAGAAGTTGTTCTATATTGACGGAGGTAATGAGGATGATGAGGATGCTGAAATTATAGGAGAGGCTGAGGAACCAGTAGAAGATGAAGTAGAGGATCACCAACCTACAATTTCTTGCCATGCATTATCAGTATTAGTACTCCTCAAACACTCAAGGTTATTGGCTATCTCAAAAATAGAAGGTGACAATGTTGATTGACTCGGGAGTACTCATAACTTCATAAATAGTAAGTTAGCTACCCGCCTCAATTGTTTTATTTACCCAACTCCAAAAATGCAAGTTATGATTATGGATGGTGGGACAATCAAGTGCACAGGAAAGTGCCATAGTATCAAGCTTTCCATGGGAGACTACATGTTAGACTCACCTATGTTTGCTATTTCTATGGGAGGGGCAGATATTGTTTTGGGTGTCCAATGGCTCACAACCTTAGGTACTATAGAGATGAATTTCCAAGAATTGTTCATGTGATTTCATTCAGATGGAAGGACAATACAATTGAATGGGATGGTAGCTAAGTCTCCACAAATTATTAGCTCTCATCGATGCAGAAGGTTCTCATAAAAAGGAGTAGATGGATTTATAGCAAAGTTATTTTCCATAGAAGTACAAAATACAGAGTCTTCAATGCCACCCGATCTTCAAAAGATTGTTGATGCTCACTCATCTATTTTTGATGCAATTCCAAAGGGACTACCACCAGTTAGGGATCATGATCATGCCATTCAGTTGATTCCAGGGAGCCAAACACCTAACATCAGACCATACAGATACCCATATTCCCAGAAAAGTGAGATCGAGAAAATGGTTCAGAAATGTTGAAGGCAGTATCATCAGGCCTAGCCTAGAGTGCATATTCTTCACCAGTGGTCATGGTACATAAGAAGGATGAAACATGGAGGATGTGTCCAGATTACCGAGAACTCAACAAGTACACCATCAAAGATAAGTTTCCTATTCCAGTAATTGATGATTTACTTGATGAATTGCATGGTGCTATTTATTTCACAAAATTAGATCTTCATTCAGGGTACCATCAAATTAGAATAAAAGAGGAAGATGTTCATAAAATGGCTTTTAGACTCATGAGGGCCATTATGAGTTTTTGGTAATGCCTTTTGGTCTTACAAATGCACCTTCAACCTTTCAAAGCTTGATGAACACTATTTTTAGGCCATTTTAAAGGAAATTTGTATTAGTTTTCTTTGATGACATATTGATTTACAGTAAGACATGGGAAGAACACTTACAACATGTAAATAAAGTGTTGGAAGTTTTGGAGAAACATACTCTATGCAAAGCCATCCAAATGTTCTTTTGGTGTACAAGAGGTAGAGTACTTGGGTCACATTGTATCCCATGAAGGCATCAAAGTTGATCCTCAGAAGATCAAAGCTATGGTGGAATGGCCAAGGCCCAAAACTCTCAAAAATCTTCGTGGGTTCCTAGGACTAACAGGTACTACAAAAGATTTGTGCGGGGATATGGTAGAATAACAACCCCACTCACTACATTGCTAAAGAAGGATGCCTTCCATTGGACAGACTTAGCCACTAAATCCTTTGAGCAACTGAAGGAAGCCTTGTGCAACACCCCAGTTTTGGCTACTCCCAACTTCTCAAAAACCTTCATTGTTGAATGTGACGCTTCAGATCAGGATTGGGAGTAGTTCTAATGCAAGAAGGAAGACCAATTGCATTTGAGAGTCACCAATTCAAAGGAAAATATCTGCTCAAACCTGTCTATGAGAAAGAAATGATGGCTATTCTTCATGCGGTCAAGCAATGGAGGCCCTATCTCATGGGTAGACACTTCAAGGTAAAAACTGATCATGATAGTCTCAAATACTTTTTGGAGCAAAGGTTATCATCTGAGGAACAACAAAAGTGGGTAACAAAAATGTTGGGTTATGATTTTGAAATCATATACAAAAAGGGTAAAGAAAATGTAGTAGCTGATGCATTGTCTAGAAGGGATACATCCGCAGATGCCTTACTATGTGGAATGTCCATGTTGATGGCCGATTGGGTGGATGAAGCAAGATTGGAATGGGATCAAGACAAGGATACACAATCTCTAATACAAAATATCAAGCAAGGATCTATGACATCTAACAAATTTGAGTGGAAAGGTAATGCCCTATGGTACAAGGACAAGTTATACTTGAGTAAAGATTCTGAGTTGAAGCATAAGATTCTTGCAGAGCTACATGCCTCACCTATGTTGGAGGACACTCTGGGTTTTTGAAGACATATCATAGAATAAAAAGAGAATTATTTTGGGAAGGACTCAAGGGGGATGTACAAAAGTTTGTATCAGAGTGTTTAGTGTGCCAACAGAACAAAGGGGAAACAATTAAGACACCAGGTCTATTGCAACCCTTACCAATTCCTAGCCAGAGATGGGAGGAGGTCTCCATGGATTTCATCACCGGATTGCCTTGTTCAGAGGGTAAGAATGTTATTTTTGTGATTGTGGATAGGCTCACAAAATATGCCCATTTTTGTGCCCTATCACATCCATTTACAGCTAGTACAGTCGCAACTATTTTTTTGGAGACAGTTCAAAGGCTACATGGAACCCCAAAGATAATTGTAAGTGATCGTGATCCTATTTTCACAAGTAATTTTTGGACGGAATTATTTTCATGTTTGGGTACTCAGCTAGCTCACAGTTCATCTTATCATCCTCAAACTGATGGGCAAATGGAAGTGGTCAACAAATGCTTAGAGGGGTATCTACGTTGTTTTGTATCAGATAAGCAGAAAGGTGGATTAAATGGCTACCACTTGCAGAATGGTGGTATAACACATCTTTTCATACCTCTTCTCAAATGACCCCATTTTTAGCATTATATGGTTACCATCCACCTTCTATCACTTCCTCCTTGAGGGTGCAAACTAAGGTCAGAGATGTTGAGGAACACATTCAACATCAACAATAGGTTTTGGCTAGTTTGAAGGAGAATTTAGCATTAGCACAAAACAAGATGAAACAACAAGCAGATCAACACCGTAGTGAAAGACATTTTGAAATTGGTGACTGGGTTTTTGTACGTCTCCAACCTTACAAACAGATGTCCCTAAAGCAATAGAAAAAGGACAACAAACTTGCTCCTAAATATTATGGCCCTTATCAGGTTCTACAGAAAATTGGCAGTGTTGCTTATAAACTAGAGTTGCCTCCATCTTCACACATACACCCAATATTCCATGTTTCATGCCTGAAGAAGGTTATTGGATAGAAATTTGAAGCCCAGACAGAGTTACTAGAACTTGACGAGGAAGGAAGAATCATTTTGGAGCCAGAGAAGATTCTACAAACACGTACTAAGAGGCTGAGAACCAGAGACATTAAGGAATATCTGATCAAGTGGAAGAATCTGAGCATAGAAGATGCAACCTGGGAGGATGAAGGTTTTCAGCAAAGAACATCCAGATTATTCAACGTTGAGGACAACATTGGTTTGAAGGGGAAGGGCATGCTACGCCCTTAACCTATTGCTTGTATTAGGATATGAGTAGCCGACTTGTGGCTTACCATATCATTTTATTATATCATTTATACTTTATCATGCTTAATAGGTCGGCCTTGGTGATGGCCATAACATATGAATAGTATATATAGGGGATTATAGGTAGTAGTTCATTATCATTTGAGCATTTGAGTCTTATTATATGGTTTGGAGGTTGCCCTCGAAGTGGCGAAGCTATTATAATTGCATATTGAGATCATTATTCTGAAATATTTTAGACATCTAGTGTCAAACAACATAATTCATTTATTAGTTTCACATGTTGGTGTGAAATATTTTCTTTTGAACAAGGACCTTAATGAAAAGAGAGATGGTTGGGTAACCAAGGTCATGGAATATGACATTGATATAAATGTGACCAAATTAGTTATGGGGAAAGGGTTATGTGAGAAGATAGCTTCTAACCAACATGATGAATCAAGAGAGGAGGAAAAATATGTTATGGTGTTGCAAGATAATCAAGAAAAAACTGTAGGTGGTATACCCATTCCTTGTTGGACTTAGGATATTGTATATTTTCTTCAAATGGGTCAAAGTCCTCAAGGATTGAGTAAGTCCAAAAGGAGGTGTTTCATAATTCATTGCATCCCATACATGCTTGTAGATAATATTTTGTTCAAAAGGGATGTGAATGGTGTCCTCCTAAGGTGCATCAAGACAAATTAGATAGAGAGGGTATTGCATGAGTTTCATGATGGAGAGGAAGGTGGTCATTTTTCCCCAAAAGTAATAGCTATTAGAATCATGAGGGTTGGTTATTACTAGCCTAATATTTTTAAATATTTCTGCTCATGGATCAAGAAACGCAACAAGTGTGGCTTCTTCACAAGTAAAGAGAAGATAAAATCCCTCCAACTTTGTCCTATCTCGATTAAATAAACTTTCATGTAATGGGGATATATTTTATTGGGATGATCAATCCAAGTTCGATAATGGATTCTTATAGCCATATACTATTTCACTAAGTGGACAGAAGAAATCACACTCAAGGAAGCAAATGAAGCTAGCATTATGGATTTCTATGTAGGTATAGCAATAAGGTTTGGTGTTCCTTCCACTATAATATCAGATAGTGCCTTAGCTTTTATTAGAGAAAATATATCTAATTGGGTTGTTAGAAATGACATCTACTTGAGCACTTCTTCTAACTACTACCCCAGTGGTAACAAGAAAGTAGAATCCATGAATAAGAACTTGCTGAGAATCATAAAAAGAGCTCTAGATGAGAATCAGAGGACTTGGCATACCAAATTGAAATTAGCCTTGTGGGATGAGAGAATCATTCCCAAGAAGTCAACTCGTTATTCCCCTTTCAACTTGGTTTTATGGAAGGGAAGCAAGGATGCAAATATCCCTTGAATTACCAACCTTGGAGATTATCAAGCAGATGGAATTGTTTGAGTTTCCAACTATGGAAGTCATGTATGCAAAGCTCATGGATCTGGAATAGCTCAGAAACTAGGCCATGAAAAAAATGGAGAAGGATCAAACTCAAATCAAGATGAGTTTTGACAGAAAGGCCAAAGACAAAAAATTCCAAAAGGGAGACTTAGTCCTTAAATGGGATACAAAAAGGAAAAAATGGGAAGGAAATCTAAGTTTCATGCAATGTGGAGTGGACCTTATATCGTTTCAGGATGCAAGGAAAATAATGCTTTCCAGCTATCAAGGTTGGATGGAGAAGGACTACAGATTCTAGTCAATGGAATCTATCTTAAGCATTGTTATTGAGTGAAAGATCCTTCTTGTACATATTAGTTTAGGAGTTGTAATTCCTCCAAGTTCTTGTAGCACATTGCATTGTTTTAGTTTAGGTTTCTTTTGTAATAAGTGCTTGTGCACTCTCTGCATATTCTATTTAGAATGTGTATGACATTTTTTGTTTGTACATAGCTGTGCCCTTATTTCTCTTGCACTTTCCAGTTTTAGGAAAAATTTGGTGAAGAAACAACTAATCCTCAACCAGGGGTTTCTTTTGAAATGAAAATATCCAGTAGTACTCTAGAGGTTGGAAGATAGATTTTCAAGTGACGGGATAGTTCAAAATTTAATATGACTCCATGCCCAATGGATCCCCTAAGGTCACTAATCTTCCAGATCAAGTGGAAGATCATCATACAAGTTCCCAAATTCTTATCCATTTTTCACACTATTGCGAAGTGGACAACTTAGCAAGTCGAAAATTAACAAGTTGATGGGGAAAGGAAAATGCTTTTGCAGTATGTAGGGTAGCTCGTGTGTTCACTCAAATGAGTTGGTTATAACTCGTGGTGAGCCCCGATGAATCTTGGTTGGTCGTGTGATGGTTGGTTGGGTCTAGGTTAGTCGGGTGACGGTTGGGTGGGTAACCGGTTGGGTATGCAAAAACCTTGGTATGGAAGTAAAGTTAGTTGGGTGATGGGTTCGTCGATGGGTGTGTTGGGCTGACTTCGTGGCGGATCACGATGAGGAGGTTATGATTGGTCAAATGGACGACTTACTAAGAGGTTGGTCGACATACATAGACCTTATAAAACCCCTTGGGGTTTGATGGACAACATAGATAGACAGTTTACACTTGTATGACATGGTTGGTCGAGTCATCTGGTTTTCTAGCTCGTTGGTTCGTCGGTTTCGAAATGGATGGGTAGTGTGTTATACGGGTAGAGATAGAAAACCATCCAACCTCCTAGGTTGGATGGCCCATAATGTGAAGATGTCAACTCGCTGGGTTGGTGGTGACTAGAAGCATACATAGTCACAAACATAAACATCATCTAACCCAACGAGGATGGATGAGTTACAAGCTAGATGAGGGTAGGTGAATGAATGACAACCCAATGACTAGAATTAATGAGGCATGGCACTCATGACTACCTGTGCAGGAAAGGTACCAAAATGAATGGTTTCCCATACCTCTTTAATGCATCCTACTAGTTGGTGACCAAAATTTCCTATATATTGTAAAATTCTCCTTATTTTAAGGGGTATTTTTCAAAAAAAAAAAAGAAAAGGAACTCTGTAAAAATTGTTCCAGAGCTATTGTGAGTTGCAGACCTTAAATTTATACATTTTTGTGAAGGATTATTTCCTTATTCCTATATTGTAATGGATTGTGCATCATTTTAAGCAATAAAATTAGTGTTTTATGGCTTTTCTTTCCCTCGCTTGATTTATATTGCATTTCTTTCCTTCTATTATATTTTGTAGGTATATTGTGCATATTGTGTTCCTTTACAAGGTTTAAATTTGTTGTGCTCCATGAAATTGGAGGTTTGATTTTGTTTCGGGACTGTGGCACTTGGTCGACCCTCTTCTTCTCCATTCCCCCACTTCCACTCACTAGGAATCCCTCTAGCCTTGTTTTGGTGTTATCACCTCCTTAGTTTAGGATTTTCATTTTTTTGTATTTCTCTCTCTTTGGTCCTTGGAATTGATAGTTTAGGAGAGGTTAGCATTAGAATAGGTCAGGAACCAACCTTCTCTGGAAGTTTGTCTCAATCGTAAAGGTCCCACACCTTGATACAATCCCATGTTAGTTAAATGTAGGGTTTTGTAATGTGGAAATCCTAGGATGCTATGTTTTTGACATAACACACATAAAAATACGACCACATTGTTATGCTTCTTTGACGAAAAAACATATAGTTATCTTGTCAGCTAGTAACTTAAAAATGTTGTCAACCGTTAGCATTTTTTTATGCTATCGACCGATAACATACTATACTATATCATGTCGGTAGCATAAAAATATGCTACCGACTAACTATATTTAGGAAATTTTTGTGAATTTATATTTCGTAGGAATGGCAAATTGACCCCTAAAATTAACTTGTACCTAGAAAATTTTGGCAAACTAGTCCTAACTTGTACCCTAAAAATTAGCCAATTTCAAATTTCAAAAACTGAAATATTCATGAATTAACAAATATTCACCACTAAAATTTTCCTTGCATATGTGGATGTTTGTAAATGTGTGTGGGTATATTTATTGAATACTAACAACACGAGTTATTCTTATTTGGCCACCATTTCAATGAAAAACCATATGGAAGAAATTGCTGAGACATACCTAATGTTTGATGAAGATGATATTATGGTTACGAAACCGAACTGTGGCTACGGAAACCCAAACTGTGGCTACATAAATGATTGTTTTGAACTCAGAAGAGAACATCACCTTGGTAAGTCAAATTTCTGTAGATGATTTTGAAGATACCTATGATTACCATGAAGGCCACACATCCACTGATTTTCATTGTCCTTTATCCAAGATTATATCCCTTGAAAAAATGACTATTTTTCGCATGCTACAACCTCATGCTTGTCCCTTGAACTCTTTGATTTCTGAGATAATAAACAAGTAATCTGTTGAAATAGGAAAATAAGCTGGCCATTGGTAACAATTTAGGAGACAACTAGAAGCTAGGGTTATAGATATCTTGAGGAATAATTCAAAGGTTTTGCTTGGGATTACACTTGACATTAAAGGGATTCATCCAATCATCTAAACTCATCATATTTACATTGAGGATGTTAAAAATTTAGAAAACCATGACATAGGATCAATCTAGCACTTAGAGACATTGTCAATAATTAAATAGAGAAATTGTTGAGGGTAGGATTCATCTATCCAATATCTGATGGTCAGTGGCTATCACCGCTCGTTATAGTTACCAAGAAAAATGGTAAGTGGAGAATTTATATAGATTATAGGGAGATTAATAAATCCATTAAGAAATATTACTTTCCCTTTCCCTCTATGGATAAGGTTTTGGAAAATTTAGTAGGTAAGAAATACTTCTTCTTCGATGGGTTTAATGGATATAAACAAATTAGTATAGAACCTTCTAATCAAGATAAGACAACCTTTACCTCGTCCCTAGGGTACATTTTCATAAAATTTTCTACCATTTGGACTTTATAATGCACCCGCCACCTTTCGGAGAGAGAAATTTTAGATATTTTTGCAGATCTCACCAATGACTGTGTTGAAGTTTATATGGATGATTTTACCGTCCATAGGTCTACTTTTGAAGAATATTTGAGTAATCTTGAAAAAGTGTTAACCAGATGTGAGGAACACCAACTCTTCTTAAGTCATGAAAATAGTTTGATAATGGTTGATCAGAGAGTTGTCTTGGTTCATCATATTTCTGCTAAAGGTATCCAAGTTGATCCTAATAAGATAGAGGTCATTACTAAGTTGATCACACCAACAAACCTGATAGATATCAAAATTTTCCTTGGACATGTAGGATATTAAATATGGTTCATAAAATATTTTAGGAGATTATTGAACCAATGTTATCTCTACTAGAAAATACTGTGTTTTTGAATGGTCTCCTCAATGTTAACAAGATTTTGAAGTTATAAAGGAGAAATTGACCATTTCCTAGTTTTTGAGAGGACCAAATTGGGGTCATCCTTATCATATTCTGCATGATTCTTCTAACAAAAAAATGGGATTTTTTCTTGGATAGAAGGATGAGGAAGACCAAATGTATTCCATCTATTTTATCAGTAAAAACTTGACCCCCATGGAGAGAAACTACACCACTATGGAAAAGGAATTTCTAGATGTTGTTTACTCTCTGAAAAAAATTAGACACTACGTTAATGGATATAAAATATTTATGTATACAAACCATTAAGCCATAAAATATCTAATGAAAAAACCAGTAGCAGGAGGTAAAATTATTAGGTGGTTACTTATTTGGTAAAAATTTAACTTGACTATTATTGATAAGCCTGGAAAGGTCAATGTCATTGTTGAATTCCTTTCAAGATTGAATGTTTCAGGAGAAGAGGAGGTAGTTCAGGGATCACTTTTCGGATGGACACTTGTTTTAAATATTATCCCATCCTCCATGGTTTTTGATCTTGCCAACTATCTAACTACAGGGAAGTTTCTAGCTTACTTTACTAGTAAAGAACGTAAAAGATTAGTTAGAAATAGTGCTACATACAAATGGTGTAATGGAATTTTGTTTAAATGTTGTCCTGACATGATTCTTCATAGGTGTGTTCAAGAAGATGAAGTATATGAAATACTAATAACTTTTCATGATGATCCCAGAGGAGGACATTACTTAGTAAAGATACCAATTCACAAGGTCCTTAGATCTGGGTATTACTGACCCTCTCTCCATAAAGTTGTCAAGAAATATGTATGGAAATGTGATGCATGTTAGAGAATGGGGAAGCCTACGTTGTCTTCTAAAATTCCCCTCAATCCTCAGCTGGTCTTAGGGCCATTTGAGAAGTGGGGAATTGATTTCATTGGGATTATTGACCCCTTATCCTATGGAAAATAGTACCTACTGGTGTGCACCGAATGTTTTACAAAATGGTATGAGATTCAAGCACTAGCATCAGCTAATGAGGATGATGTAGCTGAAGTTTTTACAACAAGATCATGATAAGGTTTAGAGCTCCCAGAGCCATTGTATTTGAACAAGGACCTCAGTTCATGTCAAATATGATTGAATCATTCTTGAAGATTTACCAAATCAAGAATAGGAAATCATCACCATACAACCCCTAATCCAATGGGAAAGTGGATGTCACAAATAAAGAATTGGAAAACATTTTTACTAAGGTTGTCAATGTAGATAGGAAGAATTGGGTACCAAGACTTTCTGAAGCAGTCTAGGCATACAATATAACCTAGAAAACCACCATTGGTTTCTCCCCATATGAACTACTATATGGGAAGATGACATTTCTCCCTATAGAATTTTAATTACAAACTTGGAAGACAAAACTAAATATCAGAATTGATATGGATAAAGCTCAATGTGAGAGAGTGATGGATTTAAATGAACTTAATGAAATGTGGATGGAGGAAAAACAAAAAATTGAAATCCTTCAACATTAGTGGAAATCCCGACATGAATCTCATACACATAATAAATGGTTCAACAAAGGAGATTGGGTTTTAGTGTTTGACTTGAAATACCAACAATGCAAAGGAAAAGTGAGAACAAGATGGTTGGAACCCTATCATATTGAAAACATTATTGATAATGGATCTGTGAGATGTTTCCAATTGATAGTGTCATAAGAACTTTGTTAATGAATAGCCATAGACTGAGGTTGTATTATCATCTCCGATATAAGGAAAATTTCACTATGGACATGTTGTTTTGTGAAGAATTTGATCTAGTGGAAGACTACAACTATTCCTGCCATGAGTAGTTTGTTAGGAAAATTCAAATAAAGGAAGAAGATCATAGTTTTGATCCTCTTCCCCTATATATAAAAATACAAAAATATGTTTTATTTTTGCATGCAAATAAAGGTTGGAGATTTCAATTATTGAAATGTGCATTGATCATGGTTACTTTTCAAATGCAGGAGGTGGAGCGCCAATGGTCAGGAGAATGCTGAGTTGGTAAGGTGATGTGTACTCATTTTTTGCTATGGATATTAACTATTTTTAGAACTTCCCAATGCATTTATTAAAATGTAAAATCAAATCTCATGGAGTAAAGTGGAGGGATAAGGAGTAATAATGGATGAGTAAAGGCATGTGTCACCTTTCTCAAGGAATGAAAAATGGCATGAGTAGTCACAATGGCAGTATGAGAACTGTGCGAAGAAATTAAAATCTTGCCACCTCAATTAGTACCATCATTCTTTTTTGCCACCATTTTGTGCCGAATTAATGCCATTATAAACTCAAAGTGTAGTTCAAAAATCCACTACTGACATTACATGCAAGTACTCTATCTCTCTCATACAACCATCACCATTTTTTCTACAACTCCACCCAAACTAGTCTGTGCTATGGGGAAAAAAAAGAAATCAAAACTGGAATTAGCGGAGCCACTGCTACGGAATGCCATAATCTCCTAAGTCTTCCATGATGCATGTTGGTTAGATTTTATTCACAAATTTGAGGGATTTGATGAGGATTTATTTGGATAATTTTTGTTGAATTTTGGGAAACTTGGTCTTGCATAGGAGGAAAATAATTAAAATAGACAACCACATTGTTGCCATAATCTTTAGTCTCCTATATTTTGGGCTTAAGGTTGTAACTAACTCCCCACTTAAGGATTTGATATCTTTATTTCATGAGGAAGGGGAAGCTCTTCCCGAGATAATCATTAATCCTCATGGAATTCAAAAGGGAATTAGGAGAGAGTTTTCTAGGCCATTGGAAGGAAATTGCTACTTGGGTGAACATGTATTTTATTTGTGATGGAAAACTGTCGGTATTAGGGGTGAAACATTGAAGATTATAACTCATTTGAAGAAGGGCTGGAAAAACCCTGAGCTTAAGGTGAATCTTCCCGAGTACCTTGTAGATGTTATCATCAAGGTAGGCCGAAATATAAAAGTGGAGGAGGTAATAATGCCCTAAAGTACCCAAGGCTTATTTAGATAATTTGTGCACATCAAGCTTTTTCTAGACCTAAGAGAAAGGTATAGAAGAAAACTATAGGGGAGAGTTCTAAAAAGAAGAAAATCAAAAGGGATCCTACACCAGTTTCTATAGAACCGCCTCCTAATTCTCAACCTAATCTTAGATCAACTCTGTTGAACACTGCAGAATTACATTGAAAAAACACCGAATATATTATTGAATATAGAAATCATCCAGGATATTATTTCAATATAGAAGATTACAATATATAGATTGATAGTCTCCTATAAAGGAGGAGTCAATCATGATCTCCTAGAGTCTCTCTATCTCACACAAATCTCTCTAACAATTCCTAGTATCTCTTAACCTTATCTATGAGTTGTATATGATAACTCATTATTGCACACACATAGATTTATCTAATGTTCACAATAACTAAACTATTCCTAACATTCACCCCCTTAGTGTGAACATGGGAAAAACATACACACTCTTATCTGCAGTATGCTCTCCTCTATGGAGCATGTCAAAATCTGTGACTCATGACCTTGATACCAATGAAGGGTGCAATGCTCAACCTTCTATGGTTTTACTGAGTTTACAAAAACCTTGACGTGTAATGAGATCCATCACTGTCCACCTATTGTGGTTTTCTAGATCTCCCACAAACCTTTTTAAGATCCATGAATTGTCTTACTATGGTGCTTTTGTTCACCTATTTCATTACATCAGGAGTTACATTCAGGAATTTTATACATTACAATAACAGGAATTTATCATCTATTTTTATTATCTACCACACAGTTGAAAGAAAACAGACAACTGCAAATACTTGGCCACCAAGTCAATACCGTGGCCTCATTGATGGTGCCTGACGAGAGGTCGCTGATCAACCTCCTTCCTCCATTGCCTCCAGCCTCCATTTGTTTGCTACTTAGAAAATATATCTTTTAGGCTCATATTACAATTCTCTCGGGTGTCGGTTTCAACCGATAATGCACCCCCTCACTATGGATGTCGCGTACAAGTGAAAGTGTGTCCAAACAAAAGTGAGACAATTTTTTTAAATAAAAATTTCCAAAAATGGAAAAATAATATTTTTTATCTAACAACAAAAAGAATAGGATCAATGCGTAGAACTTGAAAAAATACACATTTAAAAAAAAAATGATACCTCAATCCAAGTTATCAGCTGAAAGTTATCATGCTTACAAGTTCTAAATTCAACTTCTTTCTGGACCCTTTCCAAAATGGAAAATTTCTTTTTGTCCTTTTTTTTTAGTATGTCTAAAAATGGAAAAAATTAAAAATAAAAAAAGCAGAGTTCTTGAATCTCCTCCCACGCAACAAAAATTCTCCTTCCACACAAATGAATTCAGAATGCTCCTTTTCCACCACGTAGGTTGTCTACCTCTCCACGCAGGCTTCCAAATCTTCTTTTCACGCACTTTTCCACGTAGGTTTCAGAATGCAGAATGTGCAGGCCACTCCAACACTTTGCTTTGAAGACTACGCAACTTCAAGCCTCCTTGTTATTCCTTGTCACTCTCACATACAAGCAGATCTATATGCCTCTTATCAATGCATACGAGGACTACGGACCAGCTCGATACCACTATTAAACAACTGCGAATTACATTGAAAAAACACCGAATATATTATTGAATATAGAAATCATCTAGGATATTATTTCAATATAGAATATTACAATATATAGATTGATAGTCTCCTATAAAAGAGGAGTCAATCATGATCTCCTAGAGTCTCTCTATCTCACACAAATCTCTCTAATAGTATTGCACACTCATTATTGCACACACATAGATTTATCTAGTGTTCATAATAACTAAAATATTCTGACGACTCCTCAACCTTCCAATGTGGTTATAGAAGAATTTACAGGTGAGGACAAGAAACCCTATGTGCCTAAATCTTCTAAAGAAAATATCACCCCGCCAACCCCTACTACTATTTTGTTGAGACCAATAAGGTCTAGTTTTGAAAGAAAAATGAAGTTTCTCAACCTACATTATCTAATGAAGGTTCAACCCCAATTTTGGAATAGTTTTTTGAAATTCGTACTTTTTCTTCCCTTGGAGGGTAATTGAAATATTATGAATTCAAAAAAACCATTTCGAAGAGAAAATCCATTCTCTTGAGGTCTTTGGAGGTTCTATGGAAGTTACGAAAAATATCTCTGTAGCTCAGAAAATTCGGACTAAAGCTATGGAAACCACTGCACATGAAGTTGGATGCATAAAATCAAAAAGAGATGAGATCTTGAGGCAATACCAAAATTAAATTGATGGTTTGCTAGAGAAACTGAAAGGTATGGAAGAAACACATCTGTCTGTGAAAAATGAATTTGTACTAAAGGATTGTGGAGAAAGTTAAAGAAATAATCTGTTTTAAAAGTAGAAGTTGATAGTTTAAAGAGGAAAAAGAATATTGGTTTGCAAGCATGGAATGATTTTTCCTCTCATTGTGCCCAACTATCTCTTAGAAATAAAGATTTGGTCAAAGAAAATAGGAAACTTAAAGAAGAGGTTGAGTCAAGTTCTAATGCCAAGAAGAAATTGGAAACAATTGTTGAATCTGTTTGTCCTTTGGCTTGCAAATTTTTATCTTGCAGAAAACCATATTTTATCTATAGTTTGTTTCTTCATAACAATTTTATTCATGGTAGTTCTGAAAAATGTGTTGTGGGGAACCTTATGAGGCTCCGATGGGAAATAATTTTTGGATATTTATCAAGGTTGTACTCTGAAGTACAAAATTTATTATGTGAATTTTATCTCCATAATATGTTGGTTATAAATGTTTCGATTTCTTTATAAACTTGTCAATAGGAGAGTTTCAATTGAAATCCTTTCAGTCATTAGTGAGGAATCAAATTGTGTGGGAACAAAAAATAGATATTTTTAATCAAGAGGCCAGAACTGTCGGTTTTTATATTAGACCTACCCACCATAATGATGTTTCTATGAAGAACTACTTTAGATATTTGTATTATAAAGCTGGGATTGGTAAAACTAATTCAAAAATATTGGCACACAGAATTTGACACTTATTGCCAACAAAACTTTGGTAAGGCTATGACATCCTGTGATAAGAGGTGGGACACTTTGATATTTCCATTAAAATGTAGAGAATTTATCTCCCATCAGAATCTCAGTTGGAGCATGCGAAGAGGGATGCACTTATAGAGATTATTTAGAAATTGGCAAAGAAGGGAAAAATTAATATAGAAAGGAATGGGTTGGTATGCAAGTTAGGTCTCCCTTGGTCTGAGCTCCATGACCACTTGGAAGAATAGCACTCCACTATCACATGACGAGTTTTAAGGTCTAAGATGAGGTTATGTTGGAAACCCAAGGATGCAAAGGTACAAGAAAACAATATGCAGATCAGTTTGAGGAATATGATATGGCGTAGTAGCTTGGTTAGAGATTAGGTTAGAGATAGTTTGCATGAGGACATGCAAAAGGTAAAGTGCAGGGGAGATGATGAGTCCATGAATTGACTTGTTATAACATCCATATAACTATAGACTTTGCTCCTAAATACGTTAATTAATGCATGGGGATGTTTTAAATAGTTGTATCTAAAGTAAAAGTGATGCATTTCTCCTTATTTTGTCTCATGTGAAATAATGATCAATGGAACTCCCACTAACTACCTTGTTAAGTGATTTAATGACATGTGCGGAGTTAATAGGGTGCATTTTCTACCACTTTTAATTGAGTCCTTTGCCACTACGGAATTTTGGAGAATTTACTCATAAGAATTTTTAAATGAGGACCCCTATTTTTAACGATATTGTAAGGTGTCATGGAATATTTATGAGGTTGTTATTAGTTAATTTTTGCCTACATTCATGACAATTTTTGTATTTAGTCATGTATGTAAGACATCTCTGTCACAAATGTTACTTTGTAGTTAGAGATTTACGATACGATTATATCGAGTTCATAGTTATTTTCAATTTTTGGAATATGTGATGAACTTATTTAGATCAATATAATCTATGCTATTTTGAGTATATATTCATGTTAAGAGCCTCAATACCAAAGGAGAGAAAGGTCCCACTTGACTGAGGAGATTGGAGGATTGGTATTTCATGCATGATCTTTATATTTGCTAAGTTTCGGTTTGATATCTAGGGTTGAATAATTATTTGAATGAAATTTGGTTTGAATGATTATTTGAATGCAATCTTGTATTTCCTTATTTTAGTAGATTTCCTTACTGTTATTTCAATTGAGCAAGTATTTCAATTGATCAAGAATTTCCTTTTAAAATAATTTCATTCCAACAATGTTGTTTCGTAGATTAAACACACTTTCTATATTCTATTTTCCATTTCAGTAGCTTAGAACTATATTTTCTTTCCATAGTTGAGTAGTGTAGAATAGGGAATAATACTAAACAAAACCCCCCGAAAGAGATAACCACTACAGTAATGAGTTGCATATCACTTCTCTACATATAGCCTTGAACACATCCCTGGTTTATAATGACACCAAGGTTTGAACAAGTTGATTAAATGATTGGAAGTTACATTGACCCATCATAGTTGATCGTGATGCAACCCGATCCTTTGTAGACCCTAAGAGACTATCTCTATCCTTTCCAAAAATAACACAAAACAAAATAGAAAATACACAAGCGCGAATCATATTTTATTTTATTGCACTTTGCAAAATCAACCTTCGAACCAAAGCATATCGAAATCCTTTGCAGACCCTTGAAGATTGCTTTAATCATTTGCATAACTACGAGAGGTTTTGCATTGATTTTTATGTTATCTATATCATTTTTATTGTTATCTTATTTAATCTAACACCTTGCAAGTTTACCAGTTGTCATGAATCTCTTATCAGGTTATTCTTCTAGTTTCTATGCTTGCAGGTTACCTTTTTAGTCCTTCTACCTTTGGCATTGCTTCATCTTCTATAGTCACCATCTCGTAGCCCAAGTTGCCATCGAATCAGCCCTCTTTAACAATGTTTTCTACTTCCAGAGCATTCTCCAAACTCTACATGTGTTTTTATCTACTCCAGATCTGTTAAAAACACCATCCAATCCCTACGTTGTATCCAAACTATCATACATGTATCCCCTAGTCATCATTGCTCTACCCTAGTCATCGTCAACTAGGGTCCTGTTTGTCCATTAATTCATCCTCATCTCTATTTATAGCCATTTTATGGTTTCCCTAGCCTCATATTTCCTTTTTAGGTTATTAACATCATCTATAGAATTCTACTACTTCTAGTTGGCATCCAGATCTTGTGATGTCTACATACTCTATTGTTTAGATCCACTCTCCCAATGCTTTGTCAATCTACCTCTGCATGATGCAGGTCATCATCGAACCTGAAGTAACATCAAGTTTATATTTATTTCAATCAGATTAACATTTAGATAAGTTTTTATCACTTTCATATTTTTTACCTCTTTCAGTTTTGCATACTATCTTCTCATCAGTCATTTATATCACTTTTTCTTATCACATGGGGGTTGACATCCACCAAGGAAGTTAACACTTCTTGGATCTAATTTGTTAGGAAGCCCTGCATAAACCATCTAATCAAGTCTCATGTCGTATTTATTATTTTTAGGTTATCATTTGGTAGCAATGGGATCCATCATCACTTTGCGCTTATCTCCATCCACATCACGCATTTGAGGTACCTCAAACCCTCCATCATTTCGAGTTATGTAATTTATTTAGTAGATAGCTCATTAACTTGAAATGAATGAGAAAATACCTACAACATTCCTAGCACACCCGGTGGGATAGCCCTTTAGGTGATCCCTTGAATTCTTTCCATTTTTCTCCTTATTTTGTCTTCTACTAACATTGCAGCAAAAGGCTCCACTTTTTTCTTGCTAGTGTTGGGTTCAGCTACTTGGATCGCTCTTCCCCTTAATTTCAGATAAAAAGGAAAAGATTTATTTAGGTATTCCTCATTTCCCCCTATTTTATCTTTTTGCATCATATTTCCCTTTCTGTGTGTGTCCTCATCGAAAGATCACACTTCGATTTGGTTTAAAAAGAACCTTTCTTTTCTGCATCCTACTTTCTCACATAGTTTAAGTAGGGGTTAACTTGTTACATCTCACATTTTATCACACACAACCAAACCTCACAAATCAAATCACACATCAAAAAATCATCCTACATGGTTTCTTGATTAGGATTTCATCACCCAACAAGAAGCCACCTGAGACTTCCTAGCCATAACAAACCTAAAACCAGACATAGATTTCCTTCTCCCAGGTACCTTTTTATCCATCCCCTTTTATTTTTCAAACTTTAATAATATAAAAACATAAAAAGAATTGTCTTCTTGACTTTCTTGGGTAAAATTATTTCATTCCCATAATTACTCATTTTGTAGCCAAGAAAATGGAACAAAACTTTGCTTCAAATAGTTCCTCATCTCAACAAATATTTACCACAATAGTTACCTCATATGTGCCCTTGATTACTTATTTCATGAGCACTCAACCTCTCATTGATGTCTCTCACCCAGGACCCCTTGTTCACACTACAACCTTAGGAGAAACCAACCCATTCTTATACCACCAATCTATCCCATCTAGGCCAGCTACCCCACCATCCATTAGATCAGAACCTTTTGGACCTCCTAAAGTCCCTCTCGGTGATACCATGTTCCAAGAGCTTCTGGATGCCAATCCAATGGCACTCCAAGACTATCTCCTTAGGATATCAACTCAACTTCCCCCAGATGGTCCACCACTTCAGCAAATTTATTCTTATCAGACCAATCCCCAAACCACCCAATTTGTAGTAAATGAACTTTCTACAACCCATCTTGCTTCCTCTTCCACCAATCCCTCATCTCACCAAACTACCTAGATAGTCACACCTATTCCTCACAATCTCCCTCTAATCAACATGAAAATCAACACTACCCTCCCTATCACCTCTTTGGTTGCTATCTTTACTAGTGTCCCTAACCAACATACCCAAACATCACATCCCCTATTCGAACAACATGACCTTCTCACATCTAGCATGCCTATCAATACTTCCCAACCCCTTTTATGAGTACTCTGCATTATTCAACATATAATCCATTCCATCAACAATTTTAACCCATTCATACCCACATCCCCACTCATAACTTTCCCCAACAACCTACCCAATCCCAAAAATCATATCATGTTCCCATATCCCAACAAAAATTATTTCACCAACCACCCCTTTAATCACAACCCATGAATTACACTAACCCCCATCAAATTAATCAAACACCCACACATCCATAAATTCACGAACAATATCATCTTACCACTTCTTAAGTGTAACCACCACCTCTCATCCCCAACCTGTCTCTTTCAAATAACCCCATGCATGCTCTTGTGAATAGGACTACTAACCTCAAAGCCACTAATTTAGGATCCAAAGTCTCATTATCATATGAACAAATATGTAATGAGTGTATTTACCCATCTATACCAATCAAACCATATCCTCTACATTGGGAATTACCAAAATTTGCCAAGTTTAACAACAAAGAGGATCCACAACAACACCTTCATACATTTAGACATGCATGTTACCTTATTACACATGATCAAGACTTAATGCTTCACACTTTCCCCATGTCCTTGGCTAGTCCTGCACTAGACTATTTACAGTATGTATTTCTCAATATTCTATATTATCCTTTTCCCAACTTGCACAACTATTTTTAGAACAATTTTCGATTAACATTGCACACAAAATAACTATCAATGATCTATATGCCATCTGGTAGTTTGAGGATGAGTCCATCGCAGACTTCATCACATGATGACACAACATTATAAACTAGTTAAGCTTCCCTCTTCTACAAACTAATCTCATTGATCTCTTCTCACATTCGTGTGCAAAGCATATATCTTCTAATTTATGAATCCAATCATTCTAAACCTTCAAATAAGCCTTACCCATGGCTTGAAAACTTGAAACATGTGCCCTTGAGAAGGGTAATTAAAAATTAAAATAAAAAAACTAAACATGAATTTACCAAGTCCTCCATGCAAAATGACAAATCAAAGGCAACAACTAATGTTGTGGTCGTTAAATCATCTTCGCACCTACATCTAACACATGGACTCAACAACAAGCCCTTCAACCAATGCCTAACTACACTCCCCTAGGGGAGTCATATAGTAAAATATTTGACAAGTTGATGGTAGTAAACCTTATCACACTTCCTCCTATCCGACCCTTTGATGAGTCAAGACCGAAACCCGTGTGGTATCATGAAGACCATTATTGCAAGTACCACCAAGTCCGAGGACATGACATAGAGAGATGTCAAAATTTCAAGGATTTGGTCCAAAGACTCATTGATTAGGGTGATCTTCAAGTGGACAATCTAAATGTCTCACCCAATTAACCACTTGACATCTTCAAACAACATTTCCCAAATCATACACAAAAATCCAAGCTACCACTTCTACTACAACCCAACCACCCAACACTCACACTATAAAAACTCTTCACACCACTAATCAAGAACCAATCCCATCCAAAACTTCCTCTCCTTCATCATCGATCACATCTACCCCCTTTGATATTGTTCCTACATCTATCATACCTACATTTATCTTGACATCCACTCCCACATCTACAACTACTAGAACCCCATTTGCAAATATATCATTCATGCCCCTAGAGACATTCATGAAGCAACCATTCCAACCTATTTCCACATCCAACATTGGTCCTCCATCAACTCCCATACCTTTTACATCTACTTCGTTAGAATTGACCACCTCACCTATATCCATTCCACCTTTTCTGTCATACCATCCTTAGAACCTAGGTCGGTTCCTCCCATTATTTTACCCACATCAATTGTTGTAACCACATCCATGCTACCTTATTCCTTCACACCAATTTCATCATTTGAGGAATTCTTAAAATCACTTCAGCTTGCAATGACCTCAAATGTTCCTTCCATGTCATCAACACAATCTAACGAACCTCTACCTTATATTACATTAAAGAAATGCTTCTTCCTGCACATGTACTGACCATGACATCACCATATGACCCTCTAGTTGAAATTTTTGTCACTCCTCCCAAGGGTGAATCTCCACATATGAAATCTATAATCACTCCTAGAGTTAGACAATCTAATGCAATGTTATCCATTTTAGGACCATGAAAATTTCATCCCACCAATCCAAAACCATTCAACACTAAAGCACCAACCAATATCAAAATCAAATTCAAGTCACCAAAACATCAACATACTTAGACTTTACCCAAACATCTAAGATATCTCACAAGGCATCTTCTAACACTTTAGTTGGATCATATACGGAAATCTTCCAACACTTACTATAAACCTCTGCAATCACGCTTCCACCTATCAAGGCCTTTGACCCAAATGAAAAGAAGCCTTCATGGTTCAATTCTAACCTTATGTGCACCTATCATCATACCCCTAGGAATGATACTTGAGCATTGTAGAGCACTCTAGGCCATTATCCATAACCTCATTGAAGAGGAAAGACTTCTTCTTGGATGAGCCAGTCCCTTCCTTCCACATCTAGTCTAATATCTTCCATCTTGCCTTCGGGAGATGAATCTTCTAAGGATGGTCCCCCTTTGTTCATTAATTTTATTTGGGTAACCACTCGATCCAACCCATGTGATCCAAAATCAACCTCTCGAACCAAAATCCAAGACCTTCATCACCATTCCTCCTCCTAAGGAGTTAACCACATCATCGAAACCTAAGGTTTCCATCTTAGCGGCCCCTAGGCCCATTGAATAGATTATTATAAAAAAATTCATCAAGATCTTGTCAAGATGTCTCTTTATAACTTATCTAAAGCTTTCTGACCATAGACAAGATCTTACTGAAGCCTTAAAGTGCATTCGACATCCAAAGTGATGAGGCCCCAACCCTTCAAATCGCTTGTAGGAGAATTTACAACTTCTACTACTTCCATATCATTTGATGATGCTGAGATTCTAGACATCCCGCTAGATGAACATGACCTTCACATATTTATCACAATTAGGATCAAAGATAGATTCATTTGACGATACATGATTGAAAGTGGGGTGAACATTAATATCCTTCCATCACATAATTTCAACCAGCTTAAGATCCCCAATGAATCTACCTCTCAAACACTTGTGGTTATTAGTGGTTTCAATGATTCCATCAATCCTGCCTTGGGAATGCTCATTCTTCCCATCTGCATTGGTAAGAATATTTTACATGACGTCTTTTAAATCATACAAGGAGAATTTTAGTATAATGTTCTCCTTGGGAAACAATAGATCTATGCCATGCATTGCATCCCCTCCACACTTCATCATTCCCTTAAATATGATAATGAGGGGAATATTTCAACACTTCTCGTGGATGCTCCTCCCTTTCAAATGCACAACATGACATAAAGAAAAATTGATTTAATCATTCCCAAGAACGGTCCATCCACACCATATACTAGCTTAGACATTCCTTCTTCCAAATTTCCTAATAATGACTCCCTAGATAAAGTGATGGATAAAATCATGCTGGGGGAGTATCATCTCCTCACAATCAACACTCTTCTTACTCCTCACAATATTGGTAGACCCAATAAGGAACCTATTTACCAACCAAACATTGGGGATGTTGTTCCTTTTGGTCCACCACATCTTTGCACCAATCTTATTTATGGTGGTTTTGATACCCCCTCTTCCCACATCGATGATATTCCACATGCCAAACCTTATACCGGTAGTTTTGAATTCCTTAACAAACCATATTTTACACACACCTATCTCCATTGTTACGCATGGAAAGGATTCATCTTAGGCTATTATGAGAATGGTCCGTATGGTTGTATTGACACTGATTAATATTGAAAACCTCTAAATTTTTTTGGGTTAGGCTATTGGGAGCATCCCACCGACCCTTTCCCACCATTCGAGATTCGCATGGACATTCCTCTTCCATATTTCCTATCTGATCCACCTTCCCCATCTTCTTCATCCCACAAATCCATGGAAACAAATGATACTATCTCCATTGCTTCTAATTTTTTTAGTCTCCACCATCACTTTAGGACTGGTCACTTATTAGTGTGAAAATCAGACTAGGTCCCTTCCCCTTCGCCATCTGAAATGATAGAAGAAGATTATTCTACCATCAATGTCCTTCAATGTGCTGATGATGATGTCATTATTTCCCACATGGGGGTAGAATATTCTTATCTTCATAAGACCTTACCATCTAACACACCTACTCTTCTAAACAAAGCCACCATTAATGTCAATATTGGGACTCCTCAGGAGCCTTGCATTCTCAAAGTGGGAAAATATCTTGATCCACATGAGATTTAATATTTCATTGCATTTCTCTCCCATAATAGCTAGGAATTTGCATGGTCTTATTCAGATATGCCATGTATTGACCCTTCTACTATCGTCCACGATATCGTCACCTTTCCTAATGCTAAATTGGTAAAGTAGAAGCTTTGTTGCATGCATCCTTGCATTTCCCTCCTTGTCAAAAAAAGAGTCGATGCACTTTCTTTCTACTAATTTAACTATCCCCAATGGGTTTCCAACATTATCCCGGTCACTAAAGCCTCCGAAAACTTTGTATTTTCACTTAATTTTGAGATCTCAATCTCACTTTCCCTAAAGACAACTTTACTTTTCCAAACATTGATCAAATTATGGATCTTACCGCAGGTCATGAGATGCTTTCTCTCATGGATGGTTTCTCTGTTACAATAAATTTCTCATCACACTAGAAGACGAACACAAGACTTCCTTTATCACCCTTTGAGGGAATTTTTATTATTAGGTCATGCCCTTTAGTCTAAATAATGGTGACAATACCTATTAGTGGGCCATGACTTATATATCTCATGATTTCATCCACAAAACCATAAAATATTAGGTCAATGATCTTTTAGGTAAATCTAAAATTGACGTGAACATCTCTCCATTCTTAGAGTCCTTTTCAAGCGTCTTATTTTTTTGTCTCTATCTCAATCCATCCAAGTCTCGTATTTGGAGTCTTAAGCTGGGAAACTCGGCTTTATCATTTGTATTAGGGGCATTGAAGTTGACCCTATAAAATTAAGGAAATAATTGAAATGCCTTCTCCTCCCAATCTTAAGAAGCTTCGTATCCTTCAAGGCTACCTCCAATCCGTCCACCATTTCATCTCAAAACTTTAAGATCATTGTGAACCCTTTTATCACCTCCTTTGGAAGGGCATAGAATTCGATTAGGACCATAATTTCTAGAAGGATTTTTATGATCTTAAAAATATCTCCTATCTCCACCAGTGCTTACACCTCCATGTGAGGGGGAGCCATTTTATCTATACATATCTACTACTGATCATGCCTTAGGAGCTATGTTAGCACATCATGATGACCAAGGTCATGAGTAGGCTGTTTATTACATCAATTGTACCCTTCATGACTATGAAACCCACTACACTGAAGTTAAAAAGTTGTGTTGTGCTCTCTTCTTTGCTACTTCAAAGCTTCGACACTATCTCCTTAATCATAAGACATATGTTGTTACTAGCTTCCATCTCCTTAAGATGATGCATTCTAAGCCATATCATAATGATTGTATCACTCAGTGGCTCATACTCATGTCTGAGTTTGACCTTGAAATCATCTCTCAAAAATATATTAAGGGCCAAGCTATTGCAGACCAATTAGCGAAACCCCCTTCCTAGTTCACATCTTCCTCATGAGCAATTTTTGGATGAATCCATTAATCACAAATATGGAACTCTTAAATTCACTCTCTTATTCGATGGTTCTAAGTGTTAGCAAGGGGGATGCTGGCATCATTCTCATTCCTCCTTGGGAAACTCCTATTCCCCTCACAAACAAACTCAATTTTGAGTGTACAAACAATATGGCAGAGTACGAGGCCCTTATCTTAGGTCTTGAAACCGCTTCCTTTTTAGGTGTTCAAATTCTTGACATCTATGGGGATTCTGAACTTGTAATCAAACAAGTCACAAGTGAGTATCAATGCAAAAATGATACCCTTCAAAAATATCATGACATTGTTCATCTTCTTCTTGAATCCTTTGATTCCTACACCATCCAAGTTGTTCCCGATCGACCAATCATTTTGTTGATACAATGGCATCCTTGCAACTCTTATTCCATGGAAAACAGAGGAATTCAAGATTTCTATCATCATTCATTGTAGTGATAGAACATTTCATGAATTACCCTAAGTTAATCTTGTTGAATCTAATTCATCAGACCTTTGGTATTCCCAAATATTTGATTATCTATCCCAATCCATTAATACCCTCTTATCTATCCAAGAAAACTAAGAGGTATTTCCTTTAGTGCACCAACAACTATGTGATCATTGGTAGTAATCTTTATAAATATGGATTTAAAAGTGTTCTTCTTTAATTCCTTAGGTCCCATGAAGCCTCTCGCGCCATCTAAGAAGTCCAAAATGGTATTTGTGGTTGACACTTTAGTGGATTAGCTATTGCTAAGTGTATCCTTCATCTTGGCTATTATTGGCCTTCCCTTAATCATGACTGATGTGAGTACGTTAAGAAGTGTGAAAAGTTTCAAAGCAACATTACAATCTTATTCACTTCCCTAGTCAAGATTTACAGTTGGTTCAAGACCTTTGGCCTTTTTCACAATGGGGTCTTGATCTCATTAGTCTTATTAATCCTTGTTCTTCACAACAACATCACTCTATCATTACTACAACTAAATATTTCACTAAATGGGTGGAAGCATTCCCACTTACCTCAACTAAATCTGGTCCAATCATTAACTTTATCCATCAACACATTATTTTTCGTTTTGGTGTTCTCCACAAAATTTTCATGGACAATGGAAAGTCCTTTAAAAACAAATATCTTAAGAAAAATGTAATGCATTCAACATCCAACTCAGATTCTCTTCTACATACTATCCTTAAACTAACAAGCCGAAGCTACCAATAATTTTTTTGAAAAATTCTTGTGAAAACTATTGATCAAGGTGGTTTTAATTGGCATCTCCAACTTCCTTTTTCCCTTTGGGCCTATCACACTAGTATTCGTACCTCCACGGGGCTACATCTTTTTCTCTTGTTTATGGTTCAGAATTCATCCTTCCCATTAAATTTCAAATTCCATATTTGTGTGTGTCCCTTCGTGACTTCATCTCTGACGAAGACTATGTCCAAGCAAGTCTAACACAAATCAAGTTGTTAGATGAATGAAACCTTCTCACTCTTGAACATCATCATGTTTATCAAGAGTGCATTAAACATGATTATAATAAACACCTTAAATAACAAAAGTTTAATGTCGGTGACCTCATCCTCAAAGAAAATCAGAACATCACTACTCTAGAAAGGAGCCAACGTAGAATTTTTTCCCCTAACTAGATTGGACCATACATTATCATGCATATGTATGGTTCAGGAGCCTATTGATTGTATTCTCTTGATGGTAAACTAGAAGTAGAACCTATTAACACATTGAAATTGTAACCATTCTATTGTTAGGATGTCTTCTTGTGTTCTTAGTCATTTCCTTAGATCATTCCTCCATCTTATCCTTTTCCATCTCTCATTATAATGATTTGGAACTATGTGGTTTACCATCACTTCCTAGATGTGACCTTAAATATGGGAAACATGGCTATTCCCATTGAATATTTCTTATGTACAGGTTCTCCCTTCTTGGTGAGAATTTTGTGATCATTACATCCATTGCCCTCTTATTCATCTATTGGAACCATGTAAAGGGTACAAGGGTGTCTCTTGTACATTCATTATCCCCTCTTAAGTGGTCTACTTAGCTAGTCCTAGCTCTCCCCCATGTAAAAATAAAAATTCATGGATGCTCTTGTCAAAAATCAAAGTTATAAAAAATAGACTGATCCCTCGAAGGATAAATGTTCGTGTAGTATAAATATATATAAAGCATGAAATCAAAGTCAAAGTAAATAGACAAATCCCTCGAAGGATGACTATCATATATATTATGTATAAAGTAGACCATACCCTCGATGGATTTCTATTCTTTTGTACCATGGCATTAAAGGATTCCCGCATCGATCAACCTTCCATTTTACTAGTATCATAAGAAAGCTTCTTGCATTGATTAGTTTTCTCTTTCCCCTTCTCAGAGTCAGGGTATATTTTTAGGGAACACCACTTTTAGAGAAACATCTTCCTACATACAATTTACATTTAAAATCCATTTGTTGTGTCGACATTAGGTTTATAAGTTCATTTCATCTATGTTCCTTATGATCTTTGGTATGACCAATTGTCATTGGTTGCATACTAACATTTGTTTTGGTCGCATGTGCATTGTGTTACCTAGATCCCCTTCTTTTTTACCTCCAATGCAGTTGGAGGCATATTTTCCTCACATGTTCCTTGATATGACATAGTGTCATTCATACCCATAGGTCACCATTGTTAAGTCACATATTATCCTATACCTCATCTGACCTTATTCAATCTCTTTGACATTCAAGTCCACCTTGTGGCCATATTTATTCCCCCTTAGGGCATTTTACTTAATCATTCCTTCCCTTATTTGCCTTTGTGGCCATACCTATTTTCCCCTTTAGGGAATTTTACTTAATCATTTTTTCCTTTATGGCCATCTATATTCTCCCTTTAGGGAATTTTGTTTCAATATTTTACATCCTCCTTGTCATCTTGAAGTCCACATTTGTGGCCATATTTACTTTTTCCCTCTAGGAATTTTAATCAAACATTCAATCCTATCCAATCTACTCTCAAATTCCACATTTGTGGCCATATTTATTTTCCCTTTAGGAATTTTAATTCTACATTCAAATCATTCCTTTATACTCTCAAAGTCCACCTTTGTGGCCATATTTGTGCCTCTTTGGGGCACCATTATTTTTCATCAAAGTCCACCTTTGTGGCCATACTTGTGCCTCTTTTAGGGCACCATCTACGTTCTCAAAGTCCACCTTTGTGGCCATACTTACTTCCCCTTGGGGTATATTATTTCACCACCCACTTTTTTTTTTTTTTTTTCCTTCTCACCATTTTTTGTGTCTCTTGTCTTTGGGCACCATACTTTCATCCTTGTCCCTTTAGGATGCATACCTATTCATTTGATTCCTCATGTACGAAGGATTTAACATACCTTTCACATTTATTTATGCATACTTTTATGTTTACTTATGACCCATTGGTCATTGTGGCTTATATCGATACTATAGTGATCTTCACTCACTCATTGGCCTCTAAAACGCGTTATTGCCCATATCCGTTGAGACCGTAATTGTCCTTTTGCGATGAGATATTGAGTCACCACCATAGTTTTTTATTATTATTACGATCCCTTTTATTGGGATATCTTTCCTTAGTAATCATCTTAAACATTTTTCTTCACCCACCCGCCCTTTATCATCTACCTTGTTTAAACACATCATCGATATCCCTTGCCGTCATCGATCTCTTGTTTGAGGGGGAGATCACCATCTACCTTTTGTCAATCCTAATTTACCCTTAATCTCTCATCTTTTTTATCTCATGGATTTCTAGGAAAACCACTCAATAAAAAGGGGTAAATGTAGACACCTAAATTCGGTATCTTTACCCTTGTCTGCATGTGTGTGTGTATTTTACCTTGGTATTTACCTAAACCCCCTTAATTTAATTCACCCCCTTTTATTTAATTTAAAATGACCACTTAATTATCTTATTACCTTTAATGCCCATCACCTTTAATTCATATTAATTAATTAATCAATTAATATCTCATATGCCCTAACAAACCTTCTATTTTGGACGTTTTTATCCTAACCTACATCCCCTTACTTTTATAAGATTTTGTCCTACCTATTTTTATCCCCTAACTACCCATGAAACATCCTCTTCCCACCTACATGCTTTAAAGCTCCTTCCAACTCTTAAATGCCTAAAATTTTGATGAAAATAAAAAAATCCCCATTGGGGAAACTTTCCCGTAGTCGGCGGTGACCCAGCCTAGTCACCGTCGACCCTATAAGACTATCTCAATCCTTTCCAAAAACAACACATAAAAAAATAAGTGTGACTCATCTATGATTTTATTGCACTGCTTGCGAAATCAACCTTCGAACCAAAGCATATCAACAATCCTCTTACAACCTTGAATCTCATTTTTATTATTTGCATAAGTATAAGAGGTTTACATTGATTTTTATGCTATCTATATCATTTATATTACTATATTGTTTAATCTAACACCTTGCAGTTTACCAAAGTGGTCATGAATCTATTATCGATTGTTCTTCTAGTATCTATACTTGTAGGTTTCCTTTTAGTCCTTCCGCCTTCGGTGTTTCTTCACTTTCTATAGTCATCATCACCCGGGATGAGTCACCGTTGACTTGGCCCTCTGTAACTATGTTTTCTACTTCTAGATCCTTCTCTAGCCTTTGCATGTGTTCTCACGTATCTACTCTAGCCTTGCTAAAACAACCATCAAACCCTCTATTGTATCAAAATATCCTACCTACATCCCAGGTTGTCATTGCCTACCCTCGTTAGTCATTGACTGGGGTCATGTTTGTCCATTAATCCATCCTCATCTCTATTTTCGGACATTTTCTAATCTTCTTGGCCTCAAATTTCCTTTTATAGGTTATTTCCAGCATCCACAGACTTCTACTACTTCTTCTTGGCATCCAGATCTTTTGAGGTCTGCATACTTACTCTGCTATTTAGATCCACTCTCCCGTGTCATCGTCAACTCCTCTCCTCTGCAGTCTTGGTCACCATCGACCCTATCAAGTAACATCAAGTTTACATTTATTTCAATTAGATTAGTTTTATCACTTTCATATTCTGTACCTCTTTTAGTTTCTACATACTATATTTTCATCAATCATTTATATGACTTTTTGTTATCACACGGGGTTGGTATCCACCAAGGAAGTTAATGCTTTTGGAGCCACTTTTTCGGCAGCCCCCACATAAACCATCTAATCCATTTTCATGTTAGTATTTCTTATTTGTAGGTTATCAGCTAAAAGTAGTTGGATCCATCATCACTTTGCCTCCGTCTCCATCCACATCACACATTTAAGGTACCTTAAACCCTCCATCATTTCTGAGTTGTGTACTTTATTTAGTAGCTAACTCATTAACTTGAAATGAACGAGAAAATACCTACAACAATTATTCCAAACTATTTTATTACCTATAAGTCCATGGTCGGTTCATGTATGGTTTTAATCGAGTCTAGTACAAAATGGTCATGAGTCATGCATGGTGTTTCTATGGTCTCAAGTATGCCTAAAGCCTAGGGGGAGAAATCTAAGAGGTATGTATTTTTCATGTTGTTTCTTGTCATTTATTTGTTTACCCCATCTTTGTCATGGATTTAAAAGGGTGTGAATATGATACTAGGAGAATATGCTATTGGTATCTTTCTGGTCACCATGTGGTTTGTCATGTTGTCATCAATTTGCCTTGGTTTGTGTGAGTGTTGACATCAATGAAAAATGGGGAGTTTGTTTCCCACCTTGTGTCATGTTTTCATTGATGTCCTAAAGCATGTCATGTCATCTTTTTCATGGAAATGGGTATGTCCATAAATTCATAGAGTGTTGAGTCCATGTTAGTCCATGTTGAGTCAAATTGATGCTCTCAAGGTGCATGTGAGTCATGTAGGTTGATTCTCTATGGTGCAAAGTGAAGCAAAAAGAAATTGGAACATACGTATCTCAGGTGGATGAACTCATTTAAGGGCTCAGAAGGTCAAGAAATATGTTTTGAAGTAAAATGTCACTTCTACCTAAAACTTCCCTCAAGAACTCAAACTGTACTTACACACAAATGGGATGGGAGAGAAAAATTTAGGGATAATTTTGGCAAAAAAACCATGGTAAATGGTTGAGACAAGTTTCCTTGAGCTCTATGCAAAATTTCAGGTCCTCAGGAGGTCATTTGAGAAAGTTATTCAAGTTTTTGCAATACTAGAGTTTTTGAAAACTCATTTAGACCACTTGGTCTTATTAGGTGTCAACTGAAAATATAAAGAAGTTCTCATATTTTTCATAAGATATTTTTTTAGTAAATTATCTTAAAATTCATGTGCAAAAGGTATTTTTTCAAAAGGATTTGTAATTAAAAATTTCTCATCATTTTCCTAAGCATGTTTTTCTGGATTGCAACAAGTGCTAGAATCGATAGAAGCAAAAGTGTTGATTGTACTCAAACATCTTGAATGATCACTCTCTCAACCTTGAGTAGTGAATTTTTGATGTTTACAAGGCTCACAAGGCATTGGAACAGGTTGAATATCTTGAAGATGCATGTAAAACTCAATTTTGGACCTAAAATGGATGTTTCTTCCCGTAGAAGTAAAATGTGACATTCAAACAAATTTTCTGAGGTGTGGATGTTCTATATATATTACAAAAGGGTTATCTCAGCTATATTGGTCATGTCAAGCACTCAAGAGTGTCTATAGATATCTTCAAAGAGTCTTCTAGTTCAAAGACTAGTTCACACAAATTTTGTCTTGGTACAAAGCTAAATTGGATGGCCGAGAGCGTGTGGTGCTGATCCAAAGGTGGGAATAATACTTTGAACATATAGATAATCATTTTGAAATATTTATGAATTTTTTAACTTTAAAATATATTTATTTTTGAGCCAAAAATGCATGATTACACCCTCTCGGTGGTGCATAGTCTTTGAAACCATAGGTCTAGGATTCGACAAAATATTACCAGGAACACAAAAGATATGCATCAAACATCTCTAAAAATAATTGATCAACTATGAATTTCTCTTCTCTTCTCTTTCTTTGAGTCTTAGCTCTTGACATCACTAGTTTCTTGTAGTAGTCACCTTAAGGCAATGTGATCACAATATGAATGATTCTAATTTATCTTTTGGTTTGTTTGAAGAATTTGTGGATGTGTACATTATTGAAAATTTTATAGGAATGTCCTTATCTATTGTAGAAGTGCCTTAAATGTGTGAATTTTTTTAGCTCTCCATTAAAGCATTACATTTATAATACTTCTCCCGATTTTAGTTTGGATATAGAACCATGTGTACTTTAAGTAGACATTGTTTGATCCTCCTTGTCTCAAGCATGATGTTTGAAGGTTTGGAGTTGTCTTGAACGTGGTTGAAGTTGTTGCATTTCATAACAATAATGTCTTCACACCTCATTCAAATTTATAACCACAATTCTCTTAGTAACACAAATTGAGGGTTTGAGCACAATGAAGAATGAGCCTGTGATTGAGTGTTTAGAGCTTGAGTAGTCGGATGAAAACATTTCTCCATGTATACTTCAATGTGATAGTAAATTATCCCTACCTAACTCGATGATGACATATTTCCTTGCCCAATCATCAAAATATTGATCTAACTCAGATGTTAAGGGTCCTAAGGCTAAGTGAAGTCGCGTGTTTATCCACAAACAAAAAATGTAGGATGTTTTGGATGTTCTAGAAAGTTCTGATATGAAGGTCTATATGTACCATACATTAGAAAACTTGACAAAGCCTCACCGGTATCCTCAAACCTATGCACTATTGTTTCCTATGATAGCTCAACTTAAGAATGTGTATATATATATAAATCTGAAATTGTGTTTGTGTTTGATCTGTTGAAACTTGTATAGTCCAAATAGGTGAATATTGAAGTAATATTGAATTCAAAATAGTCCATTTTTGTGAGACCACTAAATGTAATCATGCATGAGGAAAAAGTATAACGGTTCTCTGTTTTAACAAAACCGACATGGTCGGTTTAGAGTTGAAACTAATACATAGATGCAAGAATGAATTACCACATGTTACAAGTAAAGTATCAAATCCATATAGAGTCTCTAAATGCCAAAATTATGAAAACCTCCGAGTTAGGTGTGTAGGGCTAAGGTTGGTGTAGTGGATGTAGGGGAGGAGAGAGGATATGATAGTGCTTATGATATATAACACTAGAGATCCAACAGATTATGTGGTGGGGTTTATGAGGTAATCGTTTTATTGGATGAGGGATGATGCAGTAGAGAGGAACCAGACCTACTATGCTAATCGACTACATAGTTTATCTCAGATGACGTGGTCTTGAGACCATATGTGATATTTATTTCATAGTCGGGAATGTATGTGGAGTTGGTAGGGCTAAGGTTGGTGCGGTGGATGCGGGGAGGAGAGAGGATCTCGATAGAGGTTATGCAATTTCCTAGAGTGTGGAGGTAGTTTGGGATTCCAAAATAGATATCGGGTGATCCGATTGTCTATCGACAAGATGATTTAGAAGGGTACATGTCGACGGGGTGGCGGGACTAAGTGGAGTAGGATGAGGAGTTAGGGGGCCGGAGGGTATAGATGTGGATAATACTAGAGTTGTGGATGGTTTTAGTTATTGGTGGAAGCGGTGAGTGGGCCTCCCAAGGAGATAGGGTGGGGAAGAGGTAGAGGGGCAGAGGAGGGTGATGGTTGCGGTAGGAGCTGTCTTAACTATAGGAATATTTTGATGCATTATGGTTAGAGAGAGATAGGCTTGTAGTGAAGCTGGACACCACTCACTAGGAGAGAAACACTTTGCAGTAGGGAGAGATATCAAGAACATTTAGAGCGTGATACATACCAATAATAGTAGGATATGTATCGTTGGTAGTAGGAGGCACTATGGGAAAATTATGGAGAGGAGGGGAAAAATTAAAATGCTATCGAAGTGTAGCACATAGTGTAGGGCTGAGTGTGGGGAAGGTTGTAGTACTGCAAGAGGACGGATGGGGCCTCCTAGTTTTTTGAGTGTTGAGTAGTATTTTGTCCGAGAGAGGAGATGAGGTATTATGAGCAACTTGTGACAGAGAGATTACATGGGTACCTCACTATGATGAGCACATACCTAGTGAGCACATATATAGTCATCAGGATACCTCAATGATCACTAGGAGTGTTGCACAACCTTAGAGAGATCTAGGTCCTGATGGAGGAGTGAAAGGAGGCTAGGGTGGAGAGTGAGTGTCTGAATTTGATTTTACCACATAGTATGTGGATTTTGTATATGACTCAGATGTAGATGATTTTTGTTTATGATCCCTGTTGAGGCCATTTGTATAAACATTATATATATATATATATATATATATATATATATATATATATATATATATATATATATATATATATATATATATATGATTCTTATTTTGGATTCATGTTTTATTGATTTATTTTGATATGATGGTATATATAAATTTGTGATGAGATATTGAATAATTTAGATGTATTTGGTATGTTGTTAGATGCGTATATGTTGTTATGTTGTGATTTAATGGTAAATTAAATATGTATGAAAATGCACTTGATTCCTTGTAACAAATGTTAACATATAACTAATAATAATTAGTCACATGTAGGATCTTGGATATAGATGGAAATGATATTATATACCTTCTTACAACATGGGAAGGGTTGATATGTAGTTTGTATAAGGGGATTAGGTTCTCCTTTGATGTCTTGTAGGCTTATGCTCCAACTATATTTTTATTGTGAAAACTAATCAATGTGGGAAGTTTTATTATGGATGGGAAAGATGATCGATGTAGGAAGATTTCCTAACATGCATTTAATTATTTTGACTTTGATATGAAGGATGATCGATGTGGGAATCATTTTTAAGGATACTTGAGTAGCCATCCTTTGAGGGAGTGGTCTATGATTTTGATTTTATTATAGAGATCTGTCCTTCGAGGGATCAATTTATATTTGATTGACAACTATCCTTTTAGGGATCAGTTTTTTAATTTATAATATGATTAATAACCATCCTTCGAGGGATAAATCTATACATTTTTAGAATGTGCATCAATATATATATATATATTACTTTTATTCATGTTGAGGGTAGACCTAGTAGACCACTTGAGGAGAGGAAAAGATGTGTGAACAAACTACACATGTGTACCCCTAACATGTTTTCAGTAGGTAGATAAATGATAGATGAGAGTAATGATTGCATAGTTCCTACTTATGAAGAGGAAATTTTCCATGTGGAAATTAAAATGGACAGATTCATGGTGCTCATATTTAAGGTTGTAGACATAGGATGCTAACGGAGGACCACATAATTTTAAATCATTACGGTGGTAAGTGATAGGTTGGTGGTAGGATGAGATATTTGATGTGACTAATGTAATAAAAGTATATGTGTTAAAATTAGAAAGGACAAAAGTGTAAGGCATTTAAGGGTTCATTTTCATTTTTACCATTGAGGGAGGCTAAGCGATAGGCTCCCGACCCATATTTGTGAGTGATGACATAGGACCAATCCAGTTAGGGGCAAACTTTCCACGTTTACTCCTTTCCAGAGTAGTGACATTTTGATTATATTTTTAGAAAATATCATCAATGTTAAAGTCAAATTATTTGATATGTTTATTGTAGGCTCTTTTGATGCATTCTTGATAGATGTGATGACTTTTAAGGTCCGTTAGGTGATGTTCTGCCTAAAAGTCCAAATTGTGCTAATCATCCTTGACAATAATCCTTAAAAGAGATAAAATCTCTCCGAGGGACACATAAAGAGATGGAATTTGAACTTCAAGGGATAAAACGACCTTGGAGCCGTAGACTAAAGAGAAATGCATAGCACCTATGGGAGTCACGATTCTGGTTTGATAGGCTCGTAGAGAGAAACAAAATTTGGAGATGTCAATTCCTACCTACTCGGTTGACATTTTTCACGAGGTTTTATTAGAAGATTATGCTTGATCATTTTCTTATGGATAGTAGAGAGATGAGAAGCTAAGTTTTATGTTTTATGTCGCATAAAGTTCTTGAATATTTTTGTTTTTGAAATATTTTCCATTATCTGTGATAATTTTGTGGGGAATGCCAAAACGATAGATAATGTGATTATGGATGAAGTGAGTGATTTTATCAGCTTTAGTAGATATGAGGGGAATAAATTCCACCCATTTTGTAAATTATTTAGTAGTAGTGATGATAGAATGATTTTGTTGCGAGGAATGAGGGTTTATGAGGAAAATGAGGTCAAGTCCCCATTGTGAAAAATGCCATAAATCCTGAGCGGGTTATAAGGCCTGACTAGCAATGTGAATAAGATTATTGACGCATTTCTTGACGTACACACAAAACACTTATTTCACCAAATCTAGACTTATTCCAGTCCGAGAAGAAAAACAATATAGCTAACATTGGAATCCAAAACTACTTGTTTTGGATTCCAAAATGTTAAATATTAGAATTATTTGGACTCCAAAATCACACATATTGGATTCCAATATCACATATATTAGAATCTAGAATCACATATATTGGAATCCAAAATCACATATATTGGAATCCAAAAATTCAAATATTGGAATCCATTATACTGGCTAGCATCCACTAGGCATTATTTATGCTTTGGACTAAATAGAACATGCAATTTTTTTATACGGGCTAGCAGCCGCTAGGAGTTATTTATGATTTGTTATCTACAAAACATGTTTATGTTTTATAAGGGATAGCAGCCACCAACCATTATTTATGCTATGTTATATAAAAAAAATGTTTATGTTTTAAATGGGCTAGCTACCATTGAACATTATTTATGCTTTGTTATATACAAAACATGTTTCTGTTTTATATGGTCTAGTGGATGTTAGGCATTATTTATGACATGTTATGTACAAAACATGTTTCTATTTTATATGGGATAACAGATGCTAGGAATTATTTATGCTTTGTTATAAATATAAAATGTCTTTGTTTTATATGTGGCATTGATTGCTAGGCATTATCAATGTTTTCTTAATAAGGTTCTTATCAGTGTTTAAATTTCATTAAGATTAAACTATGAATAGTTGAATAACTAAAACACCTTGTGGCCCAGTAGCCACTAGCCTAATGAAATTAAAGAGATTTGAGACACTTCCAAGTTCAAGCAGTATGATGTGATTGAACCTCAAAGTAACCAAAGAATTACTAAAGATATTCTGAAGAAATTAGAAGAGGGTGACTATTTAGAGTAGGAGAATGTAATTAACTATAAAACCAATCCAGATATATTTGCATATTCAATTATAGATATGAAATAAATTTAAATTTCTTTACTAAAGATAGAAATGTAGAAAAACATTTTAAGAATTGTTTGAATTTTATTGTAACACTATTCCCGAAGATCTGGGATCCCAAATTAACAAAATAAATCATAGTGAAGCTCCAAAAATAAGCTCCCTCGAATTCAATTTTTGATCAAATATCATCCCAAACATATTCTCTTGTCCTTCAATGGTTGCAACAAAGGCCACAACGTGGTGTTAAATTTGATGCCCGTTTAGACAATGTTTTATCATTTTTATCCATAAAATAGTTGCAAATATTTGAAATAACCATCACATATGACTTGCATATTTTAGATATGACCATCAATTTTTATAGAGATTTATTTATATATTAATTATATTAAAAATATTAAAAATAATTAAGTATATACAGTATAATTTTATATTTATTTTATGAACAATGTAAAAAATACTATTTTTCAAGGGCAAGTTTTTATGATAATTCACCACAGAAGTTATTCAATCATATTGTCAACTTATAATCAGTGAAAATATAAATCCTCCCAACTTATATTTCGACAATCTCAACATAATATAATAGAGTTACACAATACTTTCATAATAACATATGAATGTATATATTATTGACAATGTTAAGCAATACCATCATAACAACATTATGAAAAGATAAATAGTTATTTAGCATTTTCTTGCTCCAAATATTTTATTCCCTCTACCAAATTCAATCCTTAAGACACTATTTGTGATATTTTTTTGTACAAATCGCCATTGTCCATTTATATTTTGTACAATCTTTGCATTTGCTTTTCATCCCCACCATAAAATTTTTCAGGAGGGTTTCCTTTTGCACCTAATGTAATACAAACAATGTTGTTAGAACTTTATGAAAAATATTTTATACTCTAAACCTTTTCTAGGTCTCTTATTGCTATTCCCTTGGCTATATTGAAATGTTCCTTTTCCCAAAGTGAGTCTTGGATATAATACAATAGATATTTTTTATTGAAGCCCATTGATATCTTTTTAACATCGGTAGAATGATGTTGTCGTACTATAATCCTAACTCACGGTATGGTGATAATAATTTTATAAATTTTGATAGGCCACCTCGCAGGTTGATAATTTTCATGCCGAACCTGAATGACATCTTCCTATTGTATTTTTTAATCCCGCATAATAGGTCCTCCATATCTAAAATAAGTAAATAGCTCTTATCACTACATGCAGGGAAGTAAACAAATTTAATTTTCATCGGACGCATATAAATTATAACCAATTGAAATAAACAACATTTTAGCTTATGGCTAACATTTACCAATTGAGATTGTGGCTTGGATTACACCACCTTTACGCGTTGTTGGATCTGTTCTTGTAAGATCTATTTCAAATAAACAGTCATCAATTCATAATCTATTTATTTTTATTGAAAATATGAGCATAATGTATTTGAAATAAACATTAATAAATTCATAATTGATTTCATGTTGTGGCAAATGAAATCTTAAATGGATAAACATAGTGGTTTTAATGGGGATATGGTAAGTACAATATCAATTGTTCTTTTTCTTATAATTCAAATTTAGCGGCCTTTAGGCTATGCTTATATTTGTTGAACCAAAATTTGGTGGAAAATAGTCCTCAACTATTGATGAGGACCAGGGAAAATTGTAAGGGTCCCTTTGGAAAAAAACGTTAGAAAATATTTGGTGAATATTGGTAAAACCACTTTTACATATATGACGAATTGCACGGAAAAGTAGTTTCATGTGGCAGACAATTTTTTAACATGATTGTGGGATTGATAGGGCCTTATCCATTAGAATCATGGTGTGACAAAATAATATATGTAATGAGAAGGGAACACATAAATGCTACCAATTGGTAGCATTCTATATGATACCAACCGACAACATCCTATATGCTACCAAACGGTTGTAGGATCCATTCTACCTGGTCGGTAGTGTGTAGAATGCTACCGGATGGTAGCATAAAGAATGCTACCAAATGACAACATGTAGAATTCCCTTGGCCAATAACATATATAATATTATAAGCGGGTAACATTCTACATACTACCGGATGATAGCATTTTCCATGCTAGGTCAACCAATACCATTTTGCATCTTACCAACTCAAAAGCATTTGGCATGATGCCACCAAGGGAATTTTACATGCTGTTAGGTGGTAGCATTTCACATGTTGTCATCTAGTAATATGTAGAATGCTACCGTCGGTGACGTGTAGATTGCTGCCATCCGGTAGCATATAACATGTTACCGGCCGGTAGCATTTTTGTATGGTGCTTGAATGGTAGCATTCTCCATACTACTTGGTTAATAGCATATTTAATGTTGATAGAAAGTGGCATAAAGGCTGCTACTAGCTGCCTTTTCTTGTTATAAATACACAAAGTCAATCATTTTCACCCCACACAATAAAGATAAGCATACGATGAAATATTGTAAAAATGAAACTTGAACACTAAAGGACATACAAAAAGGAAGAATATTGATTCCACAATGCCAAAGGACATAAAAAAAGGAAGAATATAGATTCCAGAACACCAAAGCACAACTACAACCAGGATTTTTAAAATAGTTTGAAAAAATTCCAAGAAGAAAGAACACTTCTAGAGAGCCAAAGAGCCCAGTTGCATCAACAACAAATATGAAGAAGTTTTCGTACAAGAGCCTGATATTTCCTCAACTATAAAAATTTCTATAGGATCATAGTATGTTTTCCCAATGGATCAAAGCAACCAGTTTCACAGGGCTAATGTATATGCCCCAATTTAAGATATACCACAGATCACTTAACAATCTTCTACTCAACTATGACACTTCCACTTTCACATTTCATTATACACTCCCATCTCATACAGAGTCATTTAGAACATCACCTGATGACATTGAGCGTCTCACAGGACTACCACACAAAGATGTGGATCCTTTCACGATGAAGGTTGTTTTATTGGATGAAGAATGCAAGTATTTGGAGTATAATTTTCAATTTTCTATTGATGCATTGTACTTACTACTGCTTGTAAGTTTATTTTCTATTTTACAACATTACATTTTCATTATTTTCAATTTAACATTTTTTTATGTTTAAAATTTACTAAAAAAATGTTTCTCTTTGTTGTATTGCATACTATAGCTTCCAAAACCCTTCAAAAGAGATTCAACTCAAGTATTTTAGTCACCCATTTCCGCAGGCCATTGTGTAGTTCTTCTAGGCCAAATTATTTTACAAGGTCGATATACAAATATTCCTTGGTGGGATTTAGCGTATATCATCCGTACCTTATGTGGGCATAAATTTAATTGGTGTAACTATTTATCTTCCAGGATAATATCTTATTTGGAAAATATTCATTTGAATGAGAATGTTACCATCATCTCAACAAATTTTATTCTTGGTTTATATTATGAGTCTCTATATAATTTACGTGGCACCTCTCCTCCAAAAACAATGCATTCAAAGCTAAAATATTTGAATATAACACTAACAATTGAAGAGCAAGAGGTGAGTCCCAATTTGTTATTAGATGGTTTTTAATTATTATTTTTCATATTGTAATATTTATCTTTTAAAATTAATATTTTAAATGAATTAACAGTTTACTGTTAAATTATAACAGAAGGTGGCAGTTGTGGCTACATCACGAAGGGATGCTGCTATTAGAGGTCACTTACTACTAGGTTAAGGATATTATTTTACTATTTCTAACGATCAACAAAAAGAGGTAGACACCTCTCCACATGCTAAAAATATGAGTTCCATAAATCCTCAAACACAATCATCCAAAATACCACATGAATTAATCACAAGTAATTTAATTTATGATGTATACATGTTTCAATTTTTTTGAAAATAAATGTAATTAATTATATAAAACTTGTATGTGTTTCAAAATTTCTTATAATTTATATTGCTTTGCTATAGAAACTACCAATAGAACAAGATCATATCATCGACCTCAAACGTAGGACGTAGAAATATCTTTAATACCTTTGTCTGTTTGCCCTAGGTTTGAATCTCTTGTTTTTTATATTTTGCTGATAATTGATGATATAAAATTCAATACTCTAATAAATATTTAATTATTAATTATATTTTAGATCACACCTACCAGTATTTCTAGTCTACTCCTCCACAACCACTACATCAACAAAATCAGGATTCATTTGCACCTCAACAACATTCCTCTCAACAAAGTAATTTTAATTTTTAATAATCTTATATGAATTTATTTATTTTTCATTTCTATTATGTTTGAATTTTGAATTTCATCATATTATTTAGAAAATTACAATTCAATGTCTTAGGGCCTCCAATTCAGCGATCCACTACAAATGCAGATGCCACCTCCACCACCCCCACCAAGAAATATGAGGAAAATGTTCACTGGACAAAATATTAATTCACTCACCAACTACAAGCATGGGCACACTTAATTTTTCCTTTGATTTTCCAACATTTTCATTGGGAAATTTTCCTAGTGGACATGGTGTTTTAGTGTTGAACAATATTGATTTAGATGAGGAGTATCTTGGGATTGAAAGCAGACTTTAGGAGAATGGAACATTCAATCCCCAAGATATGATTCATGTGGCAAGGAAACCTTCTCTAAGATGCCGGGATAGATCAAGAACACCCTCTCCAGTACATGTTAACACTTGTCTTAACTGATGACCAGAAAAACTACTTTCCACTTGGTGTTCTTTTGGTGATAAAATGAAAGCCAATATTGATATTATTTCAATGAATGTTGAAGAATTTAAATTTTGGGATTTTAGGGCTAAATTTATTATTAAAAAAATAAATTCAGATATAAAAATCACATCCAAAGACATATATTGTATTCTTCACATCAGAATGAGCCATGAAATATTGATATTTTGTTGAATCGGATGTGTGGGTTTTGTATCATTTGATAATAATTATGATGATGAAGTGTTGAACATTATGTTAAATAGAGTTGAGAATTTAAATGCAGAAGCACAAGCCTACCAAAATATGTGGTTGAGAGACAAGGGCCTTGTAGTTATAGCAAATGTGGAATGAGATAAGGCATTATCAAGTCTTACTAAATTTTCAAGTATTATTTTCATTTTTTGAAATTTTACTAATAGTTTTTCTCTTTTGAAATGCAGTTTGTGTATCAAAGTACGAAAATTTGAAAATTGAGGCTAGTGTGCTTGATTTGCATTTACAAAGTGCAAGGAAAAGTGTAAATGCAACAATTGAATTGAAAGAGAAGCTTGTTATCCTAAACAAGTAGAATAATACCTTGAGAAGAATTATAAAGTCAAATGCAATGGATCCAAAGATACTATTGAAGAAGCAAGCTGAAGAGGATCAAACATTACTATCTTTTGGTGAAGTGGAAAATCAAGAAAAAGTGATTCTTTCGAATATTGAAGCTGCTGCAAAGGATTTGGTTCAGTCTGGTGTTGTCAAAGAAAGTTCTTTAGTGCAAGAGAAAGAATCACATAGAGAAGAATCTTCTCAAAGTTGAATATGCAAAAGACATTATGAAATTATAATTTTGTTGTTGAATATTTTTATAAAACTGTTTCAGATTATATGACAATATTGAAAGTTTCAAACTTTAATCAATGTGGATTGTGGCATTTTACTTTTACTTTTGTTATATTGTGATTGTTCGCTATTCAAACTAATTCATGAATATGAAGTGTTTTTTTAATATTGGTAAATAGTTTTTTAAATGAAAGGGACTATACCCTTGTGTACAAAAGAAAAGGCCTAAAAGCTGGAATAAGAGAGGGAGCGAGAAGAAGGCATTAAGCACAAAAGCTACAAGTACAAGAACAACGAAGCCCGTAATTTACACAAACGAGACTTAACTCATGTTAAAAGTCAACGGCAAAAAAAAAATGAGGCAAGCCTACAAAGTGCCAGAAAAGTAAAAACAATAAGGACCAGCAAAGTAGTCGGGACTACTTCTTGGCGCTTGATCAATACTCATCTTTACTCTTTTCCAAGCATGATACATGCCCGGATGGTCATATGAGCAGCATCCGTCTTATCGAGCTCCTCTCTGGTTCTTTTAATAAAAATCTCTTTCTCATTGCCCCAAAGTTAGCGGGACACCGCTAAGTCAAACACTTCTTGCATGACCTTCGATGAACTCATCGATGGCCTCAAAGAAGGCTGCAATATTATACTCATGCCTAGTCTTCATCTTCCCTGGCGGGAGTCTAAGGAGGTCGTTTTTATATATGTCATCAATATATTGCCAATGCTCCCTTCCCCTCAATGCTTTGTTTGCCTTTTTGCTTATTGGTTTTTAACCTCATGCTTGCTATTCAAACTTCCCCTCAATTCTGAATATGATTTTTATTCTCGATTATATTTGTTATATTTATTACATGGTAAATTTCTTATTATTATCATTTTAAAATACTTTGTTGATAGAACAATGAACTACAAGTAGCATTTATATTTCAAAGAACAAAAATAGAAATTATCTAAAAATAGTGAAAATTCTCCAATAATGTAATTATATTTTTTTCATTTTAAAGACAACAGAACAATAAGTATGACACATTTAAAAAATATAAATAGTAAACACATTGCAACATTGAAAATAATATTAAAAATGTACAAGTGTATAAAAAATAACAATATACATAATTATAATCAAAATCTTGATATGAAAATTTCTTTCCAAAATAAAAATGTACAGTCAGTCTTCTTTATTCAATATCAGCTAGATCAAATGCAAAGTTATCCTGAAAGTTTTTTGCCCAACACTTTTATCTAATCTTTCGATGTGATTTTCAGATCACTCTTTCATTGTTATATTGCATCCACTATTAAGTATTATTTATCCCTCTCCTCTCTAAAAGAGAATTCCATACAACCATTACCCATTCGTAAGGAAAGATATCCACATCATATCTTGAAACGTACAATCTCAAGCAGGTCTCAAGATTTTTATCAAGCATGTTCTGATATTTTGATTTTATAAATGTTAATGTGTTGAAAAATATTTCATCTTGAACTGATCCCAATATCATTATCTGAAACAATTCATACAATCAGAAATACTCACTTATGCTTTCACGAAGGATGGAACTAGGATACAAATATTTCCATAGAAGTGTTATTTCTCCATTCTATGTTGGATCTTTTAGTTCTTCAAATTTTTTCATCATTACTATCTAAAATTATTTTACCGTAATGCAAGAGTTTACTTTATAAGAATACCATTAATCTGAAATCCATTACATTCAACTAATTGTGAAAAATGTTTAATTATATTACCCATGTGTCTTTTAAATGTATCAGTAAAAGTTCCTCCTACAGGATTCCAAAAGTTAGGATTGACAACTCCCATGGCCTCAAGAAGCTCTCCTTTTTTGAAACAATCTCTAATCTCATTTAATAAGCATTGTGATATTTTCTAATTTTTTTCCTTGTTTCAAATATAATAGCATCATATAAATTATGTGTAATAGGAACTTCTTCAAGCTCTGCTCCAACAATATCAACTCATTTTTTGAATGTGTGCATTTTAATCTCTTTCCCATTAACAAAGATACACAGATGACTAAATATATTGAATCTGAAGTAGTTGTTAGGATCTTTTAAATCTTTCAGAGCTTTCCAGTGACTAAAAACATGTCCTTTAAAGCAGTCATCGAGTTATATAACATATCTAGAGTCTGACACACCCTTTTTCTGAACCTAATGAAGTCAGCTATATATATGGACCATTCTTGTGCAAGTTTTGTTATGCAATTCATCTCATGCAACATTGGAAGAATCCCACAAAGTGTTAACAATGTTTCAAAGTCTATAAGTTGGTAAAGAAAATATTTTTCCCTATCAAATTTCCTATGGTTCTTATACAAGAAAGTAGTTAAAGATGGACATTCCTCAAAACTTTGTGTGCGGGCTCATACACAGAAATACATCTAGTATCAACATCTTTAAGAATTTTCTTACCATTTATGACCCTAAGTGAAAATTTATTAAACTCCGAAATATTTTTAGACTATTTGACATATAGACATGTACTTTACGAGATAAGCTCTTAAAATTTCTCAACACATTCGAATGTGGTTACAATCCTATATGCAAGATTCATCCTATAAGCCATGTAATGAATAAGAATCATGTAAGGAGAAACATATATTTAGAGATGCACACATAGACCATTTATGTGACCCCGCATCATTGATGCACCATCATAACCAACAATAATCAACTTTGTGGCTATATAATAATTATCCATTCTGCCGTGTCCTTAAAATTAGATATCACCAATTTGGAAAGATTTTCATCATCACAGCTTTTCTTGCATTTTATGAACCGATAGAAGATGAGGTGTTTTGGTGTGGTTCTGGAATGTATATACATGCATGCATACCCAAGAATTTTTGTTAACAATTGTAACCACATCAATTGAAATGGAGATGAAACTTGCATTCTTTACATTTTCTTTCAGATCTTCTTGTTCAATCATCACAAGACATCTCTCTATTTCTAAGGCACTTCTCTCACCAATGTGAATTTGGATTGTTTAGAAACCCATTGAACTTGAATTTTTTTTTATATTATGTAAAGTATGAAATTGGTCTACCCATTTTCAAAATCAATAATATAGTTAAAAACCATGAGGTTTTTACCTTTAGATTTTCATTTGCAGCTTTTCCAAAATTCGCATTTATGGTACCTCCTTTCTCCTGAAGTTTTTGAGTGTGTTTCATCTTATTTTCATACTCATATCTTACATGCATGAAATCTTTTGTAATTTTCCATCTATGAGTCTTTTTTTTTTTTTCGATCATCATCGGTGACTATGTAATATAATTTTCCACATTATTTCTCTATAGTGTCCAATTTAAGTTGAATTCTATGTTTTTTACCTAATTTCCAAGTACAAATAGTGCATCTACATTCTTTGGGAGTATACTTACAATTATATGGCTATACAAGCTAAATAAATGGGTATTTAACTTCACATTCTACTAAGAATGACATTCCAATTGTCCAGGATGTTTTCTTCTTTCTCCCAAACTTATTTTTTTGAAGGTTTCATCATTATCATCTTTTGCTGGAATATTTTCATTTGAACATTCATCTATTAAAGGCATTTGACATTCGGGAATATCTTCAAGCTCTGACATGTCTGGGTCAATATAATATTCATCTACTTTGAAATAATTGTTTCCTTAGGGTTTATATTTTGGTTTACTGTTTCATTCTGAATAAAATTAACAGAAGGGGTTTCTATTTTCAAAAATGACAAATGTTTTGACCATTACAAAATTATTAAAAAAATTAAACTGTACTAATGAAAAACTTAAAAGAGGAAAATGCCAAATGTTTATGATAGTCTGTTACAACTTACCAGTAGGAATATCTTCAAGCTCTGGCATGTCTGGTCAATATAATCTTCATCTACTTGAAATAATTGTTTCCTTAGGGTTTATGTTTTGGTTTACTATTTCATTATGAATGAAATTAACAGAAGGGGTTTCTGTTTTCAAAAATGAAAAATGTTTTGACCGTTAGAAAATTATTAAAAAATTAAATTATACTGATGAAAAAATTAAAAGAGGAAAATGCCAAATGGTTATGATAGTTTGTTACAACTTACCAAGTACCCTTGTTCATGTTTCTAGTGGTAGCAACTTGGGTCTTCATTTTTTTGTGGGGCTGAAAAAATTTGCTATGCTACCTTTTCTTTTTTGTGTTTCTGCCTTTTGTTGATTTTTCAAAGAAGCCATTTTACCTATACATGAAAATATTTAAATTTGATAAATGTAATCAACATCTAAATAGTTCTAAATTTTTTAAATGAAATCAAAAGAACACTAGATTCTACTAGTTGGTATCATAATGCATGTTATCAAAAGGTGGCATGCAACATGCTCCCAACAACATATCAAATGCTACCACCTATAGTATTCTGCAGGATGCTTGATCGGTAGAACGCAACATGCTACTGACCTAGAGCATGCGAATTATACTAAATGGTAGAATGTTGCATGTTGTTGTCCAAGAACATGCAACATGCTCTCGATGGTAGCATTTTTGCATGCTACTCGGATGGTAGCATGCAACATGCTACCGGATGGTAGCATTTTGCATGTTAGATGGGCTGGTAGCATGCAACATGCTACTGGCCGAAAACATGCAGAATGTTACCAAATGGTGGCATGCTTCGGGCCGGTAGCATGCAACATACTACCAACCGACATCATGTAATATGCTATCAACCAGAAACATCCTTCATGCTGCCAGCCGACATCATGTGAATGTAAGATAATATGCTACATACATACTACAGAACAAACCAAAGTACTTTAAAAGTAGAAAGGACATATCTTCCTCTAATGACCAGTCCTTGAATTTTGAAAGAAGAAAGCCTTAATGAAATATTTGGTAATCACAAATTTATGGAGGTTCCAAATTTCAATGTTTAGAACTATGAATAATAAACTATAAATACTTAAATATAATATATATATGAGGTAAATTTGACATATTTTAATTTCTCTATAAGGGTGATTTTAATGATAATAGTCGGTTGTTTGGTGGAAAATCCTAGGTGAACCAACCCCTAACATTAACTTGTACCTAGAAATTTTTAGCGACCCAGTCCCTATTCATACCCAAAAATTCACCAATTTCAAATTTTGAAAACCGGAATATTCGTGAATTAACAAATATTTGCCACTAAAATTTTTCCTGATGAGGATTTGTGACCGATAGGCTATGCCATCATTGGATGAACTACACTTAGCTGGAAAACCTTTAATGAGGCTAGCCAAGTGTTGCTTTACATACCTATGAGCTAGATCAAGCCGTATGTAGTTATGTTTATGATGATGTTGAAGCCAAAATAATGTTAATTCAATGTAAGTAGTCAGTATGTAGTAGTGAATCAATGAAACATTATAGACAATATGCAATTGTAAATCAACGAGATATTGATGAATGTAAGGTTTTTAATATAACCATTATTGTATTGAACATGGATGCATAGATTCCACTAAGATCTATACTTTTTTAAATTTTTATCGTAGCTTACAAATGGATTTCCTTAAAATTTTCTTCTACCATATGCCAAGCATATAAACTAATGTCTGTTAGTTATCATTTCCTATAAATTTGTGGGCCTTATAAATATTTTTTTTAAAAATACACATGGCTAACATACCAGTTGTGAGTGTGTATTCATCTTTGGATACCTCCGCGCCCTCCATGATTACGTTCTCCAGGTTGTTGTTTATATGCATAATAATTTATTGTCTTATAAATTTGTGGGGCTTATTAGTGGGTTTTTGTAAATTCACATGATTAACATACCGGATCTGATGGCATATTCATGGCCGATGTTCATGCATTCTCCACATCTCATCGAGCTCCGTAAAAAAAAAAAGTTAAAAAATTAAAAACCATGGAAATTAAAAATAAAGCTCATTAAACATATTTATAAAATGATTGAAGGTAAATCACCATGTTGAATTGGTTGTGTAGTGTCAAGGTGAAAGGTTTGTACATAAAATTTTATAGATTTGTGGTTATCTACATAAATAATAAATATATAAGTAACATATATAGGTTAAAATCTATTAAACAAATCACTTGTTAAAGTTGTCTTTGGAGACGAACCTTTCTTCATATGAGAATAATAATGTTTCAGAAACATTTCTTGACTATGTGTCATAAAAATAAAAACATCAGATAGTTTGGAATCCACTAATGCACCGAATTACGACACTATCATCATAAAACACTAATACTAGAGAGATTTTGGAACAACATCAAGTGAACATATCAGCCCATAACTCATACGATCTTTCGTAAGGATAAGGATGGATGTTTCCTTGTAGGAAAATTTCACTTACAGTTACCAATTTTTGTGGCAGTTTCTCCATCCAATACCTAGCTACCTCTTATCTATAATCATCATCATTGTTGAATTTGTGTGCAAAAATATTGTGTACATAAGACATAAAATTTTGAATATCCCGTTTATGGTATAGTCTCAGTAACAACCATTCAGATTTGATACTCCAATGTATTTAACCTTTCCCATGTATATTTTTACTGTGTCTCTTAACATTTTTGAATGACCAATTGGTATTAGAATAAAAATAATACAATCCAGCACACTATTTCTGATAATTGTTAGAAGATCCGTTATTACATGAGAAGAAATATCATTGGCTGAATTATAAAAATCAATGATAAAACATTGAACATTGAAAGGATTAGTCAAAGAAATAACTAATAAAGTTGATGGAAGTTGGAATGGATATGCACATTTACAAGAAAAATTATCTGTCTTCCATCCTTACTGGTATATTTCCTTCTAGTGACATCACGTAGTTGTCTAATATTATGTCTGAGCCTTGATGGGAAGAACTTCTTCCAACTCATGATATTTTTTCCATTTTCCATTTCCCCTATATGGGAATCAATTTTTCTTTTTCCATTTCTCTCTTCACCTAACAATACAGATAACTGGAGGTAGTGTGATTCATGTAATTTAAAATTTTCAATTACATTAGATTCACTATAGGATGTCAATACAATATTATCCTGGATGCTTATTTATCAAATAATGTAGAAATGTTTCTCTCATTTTTGTCTCCTTTTATTCTTTGGCAGTAAGAATCAAATGTCTATACTATTACACCATCCTCAATAGACCCAGTTTATTTAGTATTCATTGTCAACCCATGCAATTTTGATTTAGATGGGTCTATCTCCAATTTAACCAAATATGTTGGCCTCATCATAGTAAAAACTTAGCATGTTTTGGAGGTGAAATAAAACCTTTTCTATGAAAAAAATGACAAACAAAATATTTTTTTCATTTCTATACAATTTTATGAATACTATAAATATACCATTATGAATGTCTTTTGCATTTAAACAACCAATTTTATCAAAATTTATTAGAATCCCTAGATTCTAACCATAGTTTGAACAGGAATATGGTCCACTATTTATGGAGGCATGCATTTCTTGTTTTCTAAAAAAAAAAATCCAACTCCATATCTAGAATAAGACACTTACTTTTTCAAATTCAACGTTTTCCAACTAGAAACACAAAGTGTCCCCAAATTAATAACTTCTGACCATAAAATAATACCAACTTCCTCATGATTGTCATCTATAAAAACAACCACAAGTTGATGTGGTAGTTTTCAAGGGAATGGATTTCCACAAACCATTCCTCATCTCTTTTCTTCCAAAAATACTACATGTGATGAATGGAATTATTCTAAATAGAATGTGAAAAATGAAATGAAAGACATTTTACCTATAATTAGAGTAAAATACATTAATAATTAGGTCATTTTCGAACTTTAAAATGTTTTTCTCACATTGTCTAATAAGGAATTTAAATACTACCCTAGCGATAACCAACCTCTAGAGTTATTTACTATGTATCATAAGAGAGTAATTAAGTTAATGGTTAATGACTGATAGACTACGATAGCACATATTATGTATCATTCAACTAGTTACAATAATTCCTATTTTGTAGATCAAATCAATAACAATAGTTTTTTTCTAAAAGTTTGATATCAAATTATGATGCATTGAAAGATATGAAACCATTTGAACATTTTTAAAGTATTACATATGAATCAAACAAGCTATAACATTTTATATATGACATGATAGGAACGTTAAAAAATATACACTTTAGTGGATGATAGACTTATAGTCAACATATAAAAGAACAACCTAAAGCATATTTTAACCATTTACACCTAATAAATGGAAAAGCGCATAGGACATTAAGAAGTGATAGCTCATCATTGTTTTTATACAAAATAGTTTTTGAAAGGGCCTAGATAGCGAGAATAGGAATGAAAAACATTATAAGAAGGATCAAGATCTAGATAAGACATAAAAAACCAGTGGTAACCAAAGAGAAGTTACCCCAAAACATCAAACCAGTTCAAACACTACAGAAGAGCAGCCAAAAAACAACAAAAAAATAACAAAAAACACGATAAACAAGAGCAGCGCAGATCCACAATTACTTCTTGGCGGCTTTGGAAATTCTAGATTTAATAGTCTGCTAGGAGGTGAACATAGCCAATGCCGTCATATGAGTAGGGTCAGTAATATCCAGCTGTTGAATGGTTTGTTTGCTTTCTTTTTCCGTGCCCCAAAGAGTTGTTGGTATTCCACTGAGATTAGAGATGCAGTGGACATGTTGCTCAATAAATTCCTCGATTACACTAAATATAGCCATATTATGGTCATGGTGAGTCTTGGTTTTCCCTAGATGGTTGTCTAGGGAGTAAAGTTTTTGTAGATATCATCAACTTGTTTATTGTCAATATCAGCCTCCTCCTCCTTCATCCTCTTACCTTTTTGCTTAGCCAAGTTTTTGACTTCTTCTTTCAACAACAACATGTCTATTTCTAATGCTTCCAGCCTTTTTGTGGAGCTCTCAGTGTGTGTCTCCTGAGAACCCATACTACTAATATGAAGGAGATTATGAGCAACCTCCAAGTCCTGAGGGACGTTCCCCGAAATAGGGGTATCCAGGTTCAGTCTTTTAGAAGACCTAGTTATAGGTCTGGTTGAAGTGGAGGTGAAGGGGGTGGGAGCGGAGGTGGGGGATGACGGGGAGGAGAAAGGAAGGCATAGGGGTAGCAGCAGTGGTGATGGGGATAGAAGGAGAAGAGATTGGGGTATCGGCAACGGTGAGGGGAAAAGATGGAACAGAGATGGGGGAAGTTGGAATGTCGGGAAGCTTAAGAAGACAAAGTTTATGCAACAAGAAAATGAGACCTTGATGTAAAGGGACCGCATGAGTATGCTTTTGGAACTCCAAAATGGAGCACTCAAGAGAATTAAGCAGATAATGAGGGAAACATACCATGAAATTTCTGCGAAGTGATTGAGGAACACAAGATGTTTTAAGGGCACTGTGACAAATCTCCCCTCTAAAGAGATGTATCGCACCATCATACGGGTGACCTCGTCAAAAGGTGGAGGGATAGAGCTGACCTACAAACCCACCATGACAAATACCAGTTTCTCATTACCCTCCACAAATTTCCTCTCCTCAGCAGGCCTGTCAATCCTTTTATTGAAAAAGTGGTACCCATCCATTCCAAGGCCTGTAGCTTCGGCGATTAACTCTTCATTGATCAAAATTTTCTGTCCGCCATATTCAACTTTGTAGTCCTTCCAATCCTTCACAAATTACACTGAAATGCTTTGGTCATGACCTGTATATCTTCTCAATAAAATTAGTAATGCCTCCCTGGTTGAGAAGATTCCAAAGCTCTTCATTATTCTTCCACTCCGGGTCCTGCACTGGGCTCGATCTGACAAGGGGCTCCTCCCATTTTCACCATGCTTAAGTGATTGAAAGTGTAAACTTCAAAATCCCTATGAGGAATTCTATAATAGACATTGTTTCCAACCCGCCTTTCTCTATTTTTTCTCACGCGATGGGAATGATGAATAGTGTAGTCGTTGTTGTCATAACACTTCCCACGAATGCCTGCGTAAATGCTTGCTCTGTACCTGTGAGATCCCACATGCGTGAACATCATCCCCCTTAGAAACCCACTCCAGATCATCATCAACCTTACTACGGACTTGAAAATCCATAAAAATTGTTTAATAGTTGTTATAGGCACAATATTTCCGCATGTGTGGCTTTAATCTTTAGATAAATCCACTTTAAATCATCATTATACTTTCTATATCCTTGATTTCCCATCAAGATCTACTTAAGTGTTGTTTTAAACTTATCAACGCGCACATGTGAAAGTCTTATTCTTAAAGACCCACTCCAAATGCTCATTTATCTTATTCCAAATTTGCATGCTCATAAGTATCCACTTGTATGTTGTTTTGAATCTTCTCAGGAATGTGATCACTATTATCCCAAATAATGTGATTAACATTTATGCCATAGTTAGCCAATGCATCTGCCACCTTGTTACCCTCCCGGTAAGTATGCTTGATCTGAATATTATTGAAGGTTTGGAAAATACTTATGGATTCCAAGATGAAGTCCTTGATGTTCCAACTTGGGGGCGAACACTGATTAAGATGATTAATGATATTAAGCGAGTCTCCTTCCAGAATGAGATTTTGGATATTATGAGTTTGAGAAATTCTAAGGCCCCATAAAGTGGATAATGCTTCAACAAAATGATTAGTTTGTATTCCCATTTTACCGGCATAAGCAGCAATCAAACTACCTTTATGATCCCGGATCACTCCTCCCCCAGTTGCAATTCCAGGGTTACCCTTAGAGGCCCCATCAAAGTTCAACTTACACCAGTTGAGATCAGGAGGATGCCAGTGTATCAAAGATCTATCAATATTATTACCTAAATTATTTCAGATATTGTCAGCTCCAATCTACCATTGGGACAAGATATGCTCTTCATTTTCTGGATAACTCTTGTTCTTGGGGGGTTTAAATCTAGCAATATTCTCTTTAATAGCACTAGAAATTTTCCCAATACTGAGCTTATAATTTTGTTTACTATTTCTAAAGATGATATCATTTCTATCTTTCCATATCCTCCAAATAATATGAGGCATTACCAAATTCCAGAGCCTTCTCACAACACAATGTTTATAGGGTGGGCTCCATTGGGTCCAGAGCTGACTGAAATCCTTGGAACCACCCAAGAAGCTTTAAAATTAGAGAGGAAAAACTCCACATTTTGGTAGCATATTCACAATGGATAAGCAAATGACTGATATCCTCAGAGTCTTTTTTACATAGATGACACCTATTAGGCATTATAAAACCTTTTCTTATCAGGTTGTCAGTGGTAAGAATTTTGCCCCTGAGAGCAAGCCAAAAGAAAAAGTTAATTTTAGGTGTTAGCTCATTCATCCAAATTCTACTCCATTTAAACTCAGTTTGACTATTGTCAAAGAAAGTATTATAACCAATTTTAACAGAGTAGTTCCCATCAATAGAACTTCTCCAGACCAACTCATCCTTAACTTCCAGCTGACTTAAGGGGATAAGGTCCAACTGATCTTGCAGGGAGGAAATAGTTTGGATCAGATCATCTCTATCCACAGAAAGTTTTTTCCATTTCTTTTTGTTACCCTTTCTTTCAATATAATCCTTGATTCTAGTGCCATACTTGCTTTCAAGACTGTCTTTGACTACACCAAATCTATCCATAAGGCTTGCAATTAAACTAGTTATCATCCCAGAATTTTATATCACAACCATCTCCCACTTTCCACTTACTTCCTTGTTTTATGAAATTTCTGCTCTTCACTAAGTTATTCCAAAAATGGAACCATAAGGAAGATGCTCATCTTGAAGAAAAGAAAAAACAACTTGTTGATTAAGGTATTTAGCCTTAATTAATTCTATCCAGGGTTGCTTCTCAGATAGCATTCTCCAGCCCATTTTCACAATAAGAGCCTCATTCATTTTCTTGATGTCTTTTATGCCCAGGCCTCCTATAGATTTTGGAGTACAAACCTTATCCCAAGCAACTAAGTGATATTTAAACTTCTCCTCCATGCCTTGCCATAAGAAGTTTTTCTGAATCCTCTCAATTTTTTCTAAAGGTAGAAGGGATCTTATATAGAGACATGATATAGATAGGTAGATTTTGAAGAGTGCTTTTTATGAGCAGGCATTTACCAGCACTAGAAAGAATGGCTCCTTTCCATCCAACCATTTTTTTGAAATCTCTCCAACAGATCATTCCACACCTTGGTAGAAACTTTTTTAGTGCCAAGAGGGAGTCCTAAGTAAGTGGCTGGAAGTGCACTTATTTTACATCCCAGAATTTTTATAATTTTAAGTTGTCTTTCCTCAGGAGTATTGAAGAAGAAAATGGAGCTTTTATCATAATTGATCTCTTGCCCAGAAGCAACTTCGTAAAGTTGCAGAATAGCCTTGGTAGCCTTAGCTTCAAGGATGGATGCCATTAAGAGAAGAATTGTATCATCCATAAATTGCTGATGAGAAGCTGCTTGACTGATGGAAGTGGGCTTTGAACCTTTTAGAAGACCATCAATAACTACTTTACCAATTGATCTACTAAGACTGTCTTCCATAAGAATGAAGAGTAGGGGGGATATGGGGTCCCCTTGTCTTAGCCCTCTGCTACTTGTGAAAAATCCTACTAGCTCACCATTAACCACCACTAAGAATCTGACCGTAGTAGATGCAGCCTTAATAATTTTTCTAATTTAGCGGGAAAATCCAAATTTAATTAAAACTTTGTCTAGAAAAACCCAGAGACCTTATCAAAGGCTTTATTCATATCAAGCTTAAGGACCATATTCACTTTTTATTATTTTCCATAGAGTGTATGGTCTCATGTACCATAATCACTCCATCTTGGATAATCCTGCCTTTAATGAATCCACTCTGCTGCCTTGAGATTAAATCATTCATAATAAATTGAAGCTTGGTAGCAATGATTTTGGTAAAAATTCTATAGATAACATTCACAAGGCTGATGGGTTGAAAGTCTTTGAAGTCCTTAGCATCCATTTTTTTGGAGCAAGCACAATGTGGGTGTTATTCA